>QANZ01011162.1:9606-68889 GCA_003254925.1 Chamaecrista fasciculata
AAAAAAAAAAAAAGAAGAAACTCATCAACAATAATATGTAACTCTTAACTTGTAGCATTTGAATTTGAAACGAGAGATATATGATCAACTTCACTTGTTTGATCATGAAACACTAGAACAAGCAACTCGCTTTCAGATTGACAGCCCGAATTAGATAGAGAAAATACTCGTAAAAAATTAAGACATTACTCAATTGCTCTCCACTCTTCACATTTAAATTTAAAACGAAAAAATATACAATTATATTTAATATATTTTAACCAAACTAAAACTAAATAAGAATATTAAAATGAAGACCAATATAAAAGTTTTAAAATATTTAATATCAACCTAGGTTGAGAATCAATTTGAGCAATTGAAAAAAAGGCCAAAGTGTAAATTTGGTTCTGTAACTTTGCTCCAGTTTCCAAATTAGTCCTATAACTTTTTTTTGTCTCGAATTTAATTCTCTATCTTTGCTCTAGGTCTCAAAGTCTCATATCTTTTTTTGTCTCAGTTTTGGTCTCATATGTTTTGAAAACTTCCCACCGTTAGTCCTTCGTCTATTTTAAATTACAATTTAGTCCTGAAAACTTTAAGTACTTTACGCTTTAGTCCCTGACTATCAAAATAAAAGTGAAATAGCATTCCTAAGATTCTCAAACCTAATATCTTGATTCCTAATCCATGAATTATTCATGAAATGGAATAGAAATGCAAAAATAATACAAATTAAAGCAAATAACAGATGGAGTAAAACTGAAAACACAGAAAATTTAAAACCCATCGAAAAATGCCCCAAACTTATCGAAAAAAAGTTTGAAAATTGCCAAAAAAAAAAAAAAAAACCTTAAAAACTCATCCAAAAATCTTAATTCTCGTTGAAATCTCACAAAAATATTTAAAAAGAAAAATTCAAAAATCCAAACTTTTCCCTCACATCCGGTCTTCTTCTGTGATAGGATCTTGGAAATTTGAAAAAAAAACTAGAAACAGAAATCATAAAACACCCCAAGCTTGAAATTTCACATTTTTTCTAATTGTGTTGTTCCTTCTTGTGTGATAGGATCTTGGAAATTTGAAGAAGATCGTCCTTGTTCAATCCAGACATTTGATAGAGCTGCCAGATTTTTCAAAAGCTTTCTCTCTCGAAACCATAGATCTTTCTGGCTGTGAAAGTTTGCTTTCTGTTCATCCATCGATTTTATCTCTCCAGTCCCTCCAATATCTGGACTTATCACGGTGCCGTAAAGTCAAGAGCCTAACAAGTGAGATTCATTTTCGATCTCTTGAATATTTGGCCGTGAATCACTGTGTTAATCTCAAGGAATTCTCAGTGTCATCGGAGAAATTACGCAAGCTCAATTTCTTCAGAACGAGGATCAAAACATTGGATTCGTCCTTAGGGTTTTCCAGTAATTTGGAAAAACTCTATCTCTATGGCCCAAAACTTGAGAACCTTCCGGACGAATTATCTTGGTTGAGATCTTTGAATGATCTTCATCTTTCTCATGTAAAAGTGGTAGATCATTCAAAGCTTCAGATCTTACTCGATGCCTTTCGTTCTTTATCGCGTTTATCTCTGTATAAATGCAATAAGATCACAGAAATCCCCAAAAATATCCAGAATCTTTCAATGCTGGTTTGGCTTGAGATAGAGTTCTGCAAGGGGCTTCGTTCTTTACCAGATCTTCCTCGAAGCATGAGCTCCTTAGTTGTGGTTGGCTGTACGTCGCTGGATACGATTTCTGTGCCGATTATAAGCAAAGAGACGACGTCGATTTCGAGTTGTCCAAAATTGAATGCACATTCGATTCAGAGTATCGTTGAAGAGGCTCGTTCTGTAATGATTGGATCTGCTTATGAATTTCAAGATCGGTTGATTAGGTTTCCAGGAAGAAGAGTACCAGAATGGTTCAGATATCGAAAAACACAAAGCTCCATAACTATTGAATTCCCTACAGATTCTTGTTTGGTAGGTTTTGTTTTCTGCTTCGTGGCTCGCTTTCCCTCCTCTGGAATAAAGTATTATCAGAGTTATATTGCTCGCTGTGAATGCTCTTTCGGAGATTTGAGTCTCCCATCATTCAGTCAAATTCATCAGACGATGAATTCAGATCATATTTGTATGTGGAGTGATAAAAAGGTTTGGGAATTGATGTTGGAGTTAATTGAAGTAAGAAGAGAAAGAGGAATTGATCCGTTCATCAGTAATAACCTAAATCTTTGCTTTGAATTCAGTGTTGAAATTGGTGGTAAGGGAAAAGGTGGTATTCCTATAAAAGAATGTGGGGTGTGCCCATTATATGTTTCTGACTGAAAACAAAGAGGCACTTCCTCAATAAGGGTAACTAAAAACGTATGATATTGATGAATTAGAGACTATTCATGAGAATGTAGAGGATCCTCTCCCCGTCTTCACCACCTGTTCACTTGTATGCAGTTATATTTCTTTATACAGTTTATCTTCTTGCAGACATAATTAATTTCCCTTCAATTGCACATCCTGTTGAAAAGATATATACTGCTTTTACGGTACAATCAGTAGAACAATAAAAAAGTCAGAACAGAAATCACTAATTTCATTGCCTACTTTAGCTTCGTTTTTCACCTTGTTCGAACTATCATCTTTGAAGGATTCTCAGTTTCTGAGCAAAATAGCATGTTGATGACATTGGGTAATTGTGGATTTGTGGTTGTAAAATGAAGCAGTAAGGCATAAATAAAACTAAATCCTCTTAAATCTTTTTATATTGAGATTCTGACCTGGAGATATGGGCAAATTTCAGAACAGAAATAAGTACTTGAATTGCCTACCTGGCATTGCTTTTTAACTTCTTTCTTTGGGACTGACTTCTTTGCAGGATTTTTCTATAAATTAACAGCGCCGAGCAGAAACTTGTTCATGAGATTGGTTAATTGTAGTTGTAAAATAAAGCAGTTAAACTTTCCCCTAAATCATTTTTGTCTTTAAACTTCTGTTTGCGTTGTTTGAGAAGAAAGCATTGAAGAGCACAAAGTATTCACTTATTAACCCACACAACATAATTTGGCATCACTATATAAAACAATTAAGCTGATCATAAAACTAATTATCATGTCTTAAGCAGTGTTGGTTGACAATATATATAGGAAGTAGAGAGAGAATATGAGGAAGAGGGATTATGAGACAATGAGGTGTCCTACTTGAAATTGGTTTCTTGATGATTTTACAAATCTACATTCAAAGTCAACTTAACAATTAAACATTTCTAAACTATTAAATACTTAAAGCGTGCTTACACATTTTGATGTGAAATATTACATATTTACTCATTCCTAGAATTAACTCATCCCTAACACACTGCTCTTTTTGTTCACTTCACTCACATGGCCCATTTTTGTGCTTCATTCTCTTCCACTGTTTCTCCAATTTCTGATTCTCATAAGAAACATGATGTGTTTATTAGCTACAGAGGTGAAGACACCCGCAAAACATTCATCAGCCATCTCCATGATGCATTTTACAAAAAGCAAATACGAGCCTACCTTGATTCTCAGCTCCCTAGAGGAGATGACATCTCATCTGCACTCATGCAAGCAATTCAAGATTCCTATGTATCTGTGGTGGTCTTCTCTGAAAACTATGCTTCCTCAAGATGGTGCTTGGATGAACTCATCCACATTCTCCATTGTAGAGAGGTTGAATCACAGCTTGTAATTCCTGTCTTCTACAACGTTGATCCCTCTCATGTTCGCCATCAGAGAGGAACTTATGAGAAAGCATTCCAGAAACATGAGCAAGATGGGAGGCACTGCCAACACAAGATTCAACTATGGAAATCTGCTCTCACTCAATCCGCAGATTTTGCTGGATGGTCTTCTCTCAGCTTCAGGTAATTAATTAATTAATCAAAAGGCACCATCAAAATGCATCGTTTTCTCGACTTTCGTCATCTCCTCTTCCTTCTCTAATCTTTCTCGCTACGCAGTGTCTCTTCTCTGTGCATCCAATCTGATCCATAGGTTTTTCTCCCATGATCAATTTTAATTTGGGGTTTTAGGGTTCGTATTATTGGGTTCATTGGGTACGTATGGATTACAGTCTACACCTCTTTGTTTATTCAGATGGACCATATTGATGCCACAACAATGGCACTGAAAATGGAGATGAGGTCTTCGAACAGGAAACTAGTGATAGATAACATTGTCAATGCCTCCCCAAATAAAATCTAACAAGTATTGATTGTTTTACTTCAGTTGAATTATGCATTTATACGAGAAAATAGTTTTTTCTTTTTAAATATTTACTTCAGGCCTGTAATATAGTATTGGTGATAATTTGAAGCTGAGGACAAGTGAGAATCTAAAGCAAAAAGAGAGCTTAGATGAATGAATCTAGAGGACAAGTATGAAGCTATAGGGTATAATAAGTTAATAACCTAAAGCCTAAAGACTTGCATGCATATATAATGCTCAAAAGATACATGTAGTGGAAGAAGTAGGTGGAGGAAGTGGGAGAGTAGTGGAAGCAATAGGTGAGGTTATGTAGTGGTCTAGTGGAGTGGTTTGGGATAATCCAAACAAATACTGGATATATATAAAATAACTTAAAGACTTCATAAATGCCTAATGTTATTTTAGTAGTGTTCTGATGGTGGATTTATTCTTTGGGCTTCCTAGAATATGTAAGAATGGGTTTGGCAGTGGGAACCTTACCATTCATCTTGTATTTTGGATTTCAGTTTAGGATCATGTCATCCCATGGTTTCGTTCAAAACCATGTTGTTATGATTTTTGGATTTTGTACAAATGCGAAGAAATTTTATACTGATTTTATTCTATTTTAAAGAGAAATATATAATGATTTGATATGGATAATACTTATCCTTCCATTGAACTCCCATACAAAGTATATGGATGAAGGGAAGATCCATCCTGTTAGGAATATGAATATATTTAGAAGGATATATCTATTATTATATTTCTGATTTATAGGGATTAGTTAGGATTTCTAATATTAAGGAGTTAGTTATCTTTAGTTAGTATCTATTAGTATCTATTTAGTATCTATTCAGTATCTCTATTTTGTGTATATATAGGGCACTCTTTATTCAATAATATTATCGGATTATCTCAGCTTACACATCCATTTTTGTTTTAAACTTCCAAACAGAGTAAAATAATATGGAAATCAAGTTGTCCTTTGAGTTTCTTTATTTTCATCAATTCTCTTTCACCATGTGTAAACTTATGTTTTTCTTTTTCCTTATTTGTCAGCAATGACTCTGAACTGATTAAAAAGATCGTTCAAGACATTTTGCAAAAATTGGATCGTAGGTACCCACCTGCTGAATTAAAAGATCTTGTTGGCATTGACAGCAAATATGCAGAGTTTGAATTATTTTTAAGAAAAGCTTCAACCATTGGAATTTGGGGTATGGGTGGCATTGGCAAAACAACCCTTGCCAAAGGCATATTTTACAAATGCTCTTCCCAATACGAAAGTTGTTGCTTTCTGGAAAATGTTAGAGAAAATTCTGGTAAGCATAGAAATGGACTTCATGATTTACGTTATAAACTTATCTCCAAGCTATTAGATGAAGAAAATATCCATATTACGAGTACTAATATAGAATCCAGTTTTGTTAAGTGTAGGCTCAACCGTAAGAAAGTTTTCATTGTTCTAGATGATGTGAGTCATATAGAACAATTAGAATATTTGGTATTGGATGGAGAATGTCATTTCTTTGGCCAAGGAAGTAGAATTATCATCACAAGTAGAGATAAGCATGTACTGAGCAAAGGGGTTGATGAAATCTACGAGGTTAAGGAATTAGAGTATCAAGAATCCTTACAGATTTTCAGCTTGAATGCCTTCAACCAAAACTTTCCTGTGATTACAGATGAAGTGCAAATAAAAAGGGCAGTTGATTATACCAAAGGGAACCCATTAGCTTTAAAAGTATTGGGATCGTTCCTTCGTGGCAAAAGTGAAAGAGAATGGGACAGTTCATTGAGAAAGTTTGAGAAGATTCCTCATGAAAACATTCAGCATGTGTTAAGATCGAGTTATGACGCATTAGATGACAATGAGAAGCAAATATTTCTTGACATAGCATGCTTTTTGAAAGGAAAGTCTAAAGATGATGTGATAAGCTTATTGGACAGCTTTGGCTTATATGGAGCTATTGGCATAAGAACACTTCAAGACAAGGCTCTTATAACTGTGAATGATGAAATGCTTGTTAACATGCATGACTTGATACAAGGAATGGGTCATGAAATAGTTCAAGAAGAATCTAGAAACAGACCTGAAAATCGTAGCAGACTCTGGGATTCTCAGGAAATCTATGATGTATTAGCTGATAACAAGGTAAAAGATACTAAAATTGTTTCTCAACAAGCATATACCTTCTTGATATGATATCATTTACTTACCAACGTTCTCTATTTTGTTTCACAGGGAACTGATAAAATTGAAGGTATAATATTAAATCTGTGTGAAACCAAAGAAATAATTTTGTGGCCTGGAATTTTTAAAAAGATGACTAACTTGAGATTTCTTGAATTATATTCTTCTTCTTACATGGAATCAAGTCATGTGTACCTTCCAAAAGGTCTCAAGTTTCTTCCCAACACAATACAGTATCTTGGATGGCATGGATACCCCATGAAATCTTTACCATCCACTTTTTGTCCCAGGAAACTTGTTGAGCTTCATATGCCCCACAGTCATGTTAAAGAACTCTGGAATGGAGTGCAGGTAGGTATTAGAAACATAGTGTCTTTTTTTTTTCCCTTGGTCAAAGACTCAAATTGGTCCTATAAGTATAGGCCAAATCTCATTTTGATCCAAGATGTTTTAAAAATTTTATTTTAGCCCAGTGTGTATGTAACTTGTTTCAGATTGGTCCTGCTATTACAATTCATTATGTAATTATTTGTCATGTGGCACCATTAGGACTGCCTAATCTAATTTCCACATCAGATTAAAATAAAAATTTGAAAAAGAAACCACTCTTCTATAACTTTCTCCACTTTGGCCAAGAAAGAGAGAATATGACTCATCAGATAACACATCAACATTAGATGGAGAATAGTACTAGGTTGTAATGGAAAAACCAATTTGAAACAAGTTGTATACATAATGGATTAAATGAACCAAGATGAGATTTGGCCTATACATACAAGACAATTGAGCATTTGACCTTTTTTCTTTCATTTTTTTGAAATTTGACAATTTCCTAACCTGAGTTTTTACTCTCAATTGCGCTGAAGGATCTTGGAAACTTAAAAAAGATTGACCTTTATGGATCCAGCCAGTTGATGGAGTTGCCAGATTTGTCTAAAGCCTCAACTCTTAAGGACATAAATCTTGGTGCTTGTGAAAGTTTGCGTTATGTTCATCCCTCTATTTTGTCTTTGGAGTCGCTCGAGCACTTGTACTTATCACAGTGCAACAAACTGGAGAGTCTGAAAATTGGGATTCATGCAAGAAGTCTTGTATTTTTGGATGCAGAAGAGTGCAGTAACCTCAAGGAAGTTTCAGTATCAGCAGAGAAACTACAAAGGCTGTATTTATCTAACACAGGAACTGAAAAATTGCATTTGTCCACAAGGTGTGCGAGTAATATGGAAGTGGTCTATCTCGGTGGCTCAACATTTGTGAATGTTCCAAATGAGATATCTTCCTCCAAAGCTCTGACTTATCTTCATCTTTCTGGCTGCCAAGTAATTGATGACTCAAAGCTACAAATCTTACTTGATGGCTTGAGATGTTTAAGATATCTATATTTGGATGAGTGTAGTAACATAACTGAAATCCCCAACAATATCCAACATGTTTCAGGGTTGGAAAGACTTTCCCTAAACAACTGCAAGAGGCTTTATTCTTTACCAAAGCTTCCACCCTCCATTAAAGAGTTATTTGCCAGAAACTGCACATCACTTGAGACAGTGATGAGTTCTGGACCACTGAGAGCAAGTAGAAAAGAAATCTCATTTCAAAACTGCCTGAAGTTGAATGAGCAATCATTTCAGAATATCATTGAAGATGCCCATTCTGCAATGATTGGAGGTGCTTATCGATTTCAACAAAAGGGAAGGGCTAGATATGATGGCCAAAGTTATGTTAAGTTGCCGGGAAGAAGAGTACCAGAGTGGTTCAGATATCGAACAACGCAAAGCTTTGTTTTTGTTGAACTCCCTCCTAATTCCTATGTAGTGGATTTTGTTTTCTGCTTGGTGCTTCACTTCACCTCAACACCATCACCGCTTTGTTTTATGTTTGGATGTGCATGCTTCTTGGAAGATGATGAGCTGGGGATTCTCAAAGAGGATTTTGAAAGTGCAGAGATGAATTCTGATCAGAAACTCAATCTGGATTGGATTACTCTATCCAACGACTATGACAAGATGATGATGAATTAGAGGGTCCCTTCATGATAATGGGCATCACCTAATATCCTTCTTCACCATGAAATTATGGATTTTCAATTATTTATTATTGTTATATAAATTTTATGATTATATTTTATTTATTGTATATTAATTTCATTTAAAATAATTATATGTTTATGATATCATTCATCTCTAGTTTAACCAAGTGAACTAATCAACTTGTGATCTAAGAGTCAATTCGATCACTTACAAATCTAGTTTTAATAGCATGAATTCAAAATTGGGTCCGGCAAATTTCTCAACCCTTAAAATTAAATGACCGTGTTGCTGCCAATTTCCGTTTTTTTTCTCAAAATAAATAAATATATAAGTAAATTTATTCTTGACTTCTTGTTCTCTGCATTTTCTTTGAAGTTCACTTTTGAGGTATTAACTTTCAACACCTTTCCCAACTGTGAATGTGTTCTGTAAATTCACTCCATAACCCTCTTAGTTTTATTTTTAAGAAAAAAAAAATCAGGTCCAATAGCCTCACATTTTTATATACATATTCTCATAATTATAATTATTTTTTATAATATTATAATAAAAGATACATTTCAAAAATATTTTCCAAACAAAAATTACATGTTCTCTAAATTAATTTATATTAATTATTTTATTCCAAGTTCTTTCTCTCTTAGTTCTTTTTTATTATTTAGGATATGTTTGTCAATTAGGAGAAGAATGGAAAAGAGAAGAGAATCAAAGATTGAGAGAGAAAG
The DNA here is from genome assembly GCA_003254925.1 of Chamaecrista fasciculata. Classification (NCBI taxonomy): domain Eukaryota; kingdom Viridiplantae; phylum Streptophyta; class Magnoliopsida; order Fabales; family Fabaceae; genus Chamaecrista; species Chamaecrista fasciculata. The sequence goes on from QANZ01011162.1 coordinate 18,732, forward strand.
GAAGTGAAGAAGAGGCTAACATTCTATATCTCCTCTTATTTGAATTCATTTATACCTCTTACCTTATTAAAATATAGGCAAAAATATTGGTACCTCAACATATGAGGTCATTTTCAGTTTTACCTTCCATATTTTCTTTGTCAATTATAACCCCTAACATTTTATATTTGAGTTAATTATACCTCAAACCCTAACTAATTATAGAATAGTTTAAAAATGTTTGTCATCTTTAACAAACAGGTCCCATTAACAACTCTCATTTTCTTACTCTAAAACATCACCACCACATTTCATCGCCGTCGTCCACTCTGTCCTCGTTTCCGTCGACATGGTCCTTCTCGTTGTCGTCCTCAACTTCTTAGTTTCTTCTAAATTATGTCGTTCTCATCTTTTTTCCTCCCCTTTACTTCTCAATTTCGACGACCACGACGACACTGTCACCGAAGATTGTGTTAATGCCAGGAGCTAGAGCTATTGGTATTTCTGCTCGATCTCTCTGTATTTGAGGCTTACCCGCGAGTTTGTGTGTGGTTGCCAGCACTGTGAAAAACAAAGGGGAGAGATTTTTCAGGTTTCTCAATTGCGGGGACCAATTCATTAAAGATGTCAAACATTTTGGATTGTTCAGTATTTAGTTAGGGACTCGTGTGAAAGAAAAATCTTGAGAGAATGAGGGATTTCTAAATAATGGAAACTTAAGAACCTTAAAACAAAAAAAATGTCGGGTTAAGATATAATTGACTCAAATGTGAAACGTTGGGAGTATAATTGGCAAAAAAGAAACGTTGGGGGAATAACTGAAAATGACCCCATACGTTGGGGGTACCCACAATACTTTTTGCCTAAAATATAATTAATATTTTTGTAAGGAAAATTATATTAAAAAAATAATATTATTAGGGCACTCCAGTTTTAAATCACTGAATTCTGTTTTTTTAGATTAAGATGTGTGTAATAAATTTTGTTAGAAAGATTTCCATAAAAGGTAAAAATATTAATTTCGTCTCCAAACTTTACACTAATTGTCAATTTCGTCCCTAATGTTTTATATTTTAGTCAATTTTATCATTTGACTAAGTTCTTTCAATAAATTAATGACAGACTGTATTTTTTTTTAAGTAAGAAAAAATGATAAAACTAATAAAAATGTTAAACATTGAGGATAAAATTGATAATTGATATAAAAGTTAGGGAGTAAATTAATACTTTTGCCTAGAAACCGATTTTCTATAACATAGCCCTTTTTGACTTTTGTAAATGGCCAAAGTCCTATTTTGGTCCCCCAGTTATGCTCCTTGTTCCAAATAGGTCCCTCAGTTATTTTTTGTTCCATATTGGTCCCCCAGTTATGCAAAACTTGAAAAAGTTGGTCCCTCTAACGTTTTCCATCCATTTTTCCGTTAAAAAAAGAGGAAAAATAAACTTTCATCCCCAAAAGTTTTATTTTCTTATATTAAGGTCCTTTTCTTTTTATAATAAGATCAAAACGTAAGAAAAAAAAGTAAATTAAGATTTTAAGTGAATTTACCCAAAAAATACAAAAAATCTCTCTCTCTCTCCCCCCTTTCCATCATCATCATCATCATCATCATCATCATCATCATCATCATCATCATCTTCTTCTTCTTCTTCTTCTTCTTCTTCTTCTTCTTCTTCTTCTTCTTCTTCTTCTTCTTCTTCTTCTTCTTAAATTCCCATGTTTGTATGTTTGTGTTCCTTCTTAAATTCCCATGTTTGTATGTTTGTGTTCTATGTCCTCTCTATTCTTATTCTTCTTCTTTCACTTCATACTCTTCAATGGGATTCTAAATTCTTCTGAAAAGCTCTCAACTTTGATCTCTCTCTCTTCTTCTTCTTAAATTCCCATGTTTGTATGTTTGTGTTCTATGTCCTCTCTATTCTTATTCTTCTTCTTTCACTTCATACTCTTCAATGGGATTCTAAATTCTTCTGAAAAGCTCTCAACTTTGATCTCTCTCTCTCTCTTTCTCTCTGCCGGAAAAGTCTGCCTCTGCTCCTCCGGCGCCGGCGAAATCTTCGGCCGATACGACAACTTCGCCGCCGTCCCCACCGCTAACCAACCTCTTGGAAACTCAATCTGTTATACCCGACCCGACCCGTCGCCATTTTCGTCTTCCTCGAATATCTCCGATGATGCCGCCGCCGCCGCCACCGCCCCTCACATGACTTTTCGATCAATCTCCGGCGCATCGGTGAGCGCAAACTCCGCGACGTCGCCTTCGGTTTCTCTCGCCGATTCTTCCCAACAATATGGATGCTCTGTTTTGGACTCGACGGCGTCGTTTGAGTCCTCCACTTCCTTCACCTCCATCGCCATTTTGTTGAGGGAATCGACGGCGAGGCCGGAAATGGTGATGTTTTCGGGGAGGGAAGGGTCGGAGATGAGAGAGAGAGAGAGAGAGATTTTTTGTATTTTTTGGGTAAATTCACTTAAAATCTTAATTTACTTTCTTTTCTTACGTTTTGATCCTATTATAAAAAGAAAAGGACCTTAATATAAGAAAATAAAACTTTTGGGGATGAAAGTTTATTTTTCCTCTTTTTTTAACGGAAAAATGGATGGAAAACGTTAGAGGGACCAACTTTTTCAAGTTTTGCATAACTGGGGGACCAATATGGAACAAAAAATAACTGGAGGACCTATAACTGGGGGACCAAAATAGGACTTTGGCCTTTGTAAATTGAGGTCGCTTCTTCTACGAATCCGCGTGGCTCCTCCCTCCTCATTTCTAAACAAACCGCTTCTACAAGTAACAAACACTACAGTACTCGCCTACTCGGGTCTACTCTCTTCAATGAATACAATTTGATCCTCTTCTTCACTTCCAAACCCTAATTTTCTAAGCCATGGCCATTTCCTCTGCTCCGATTCATCTCCCGAAGAAGCACGATGTCTTTATCAGCTTCAGGGGAGAAGACACGCGCGACAATTTCACCTGCCATCTTCACGATGCTTTTCGCAGAAACCAAATTTTATCCTTCATAGACAACGGAATCCCTAGAGGAGATGAGATCTCTTCGACGCTTGACGAAACAATTGACGGTTCGCTCGTGTCTGTGGTGATATTCTCACCAGACTACGCTTCGTCGAAATATTGCTTGAATGAACTCACTCGTATACTCCATTGCAGATCGAATCAGAACCAGATTGTCATCCCTGTGTTCTACAAAGTTGAGCCATCTGATGTACGCCATCAGAATGGAGATTTCGGGCAAGCGTTGACAAAACTTGAGCAAAGTCTCAAGCGCGAAGAAGACAAGCACAAGATGCAAATCTGGAAAACTGCTCTCACTCAAGCTTCCAATTTAGCTGGTTGGACCTCTTTCAAGTTAAGGTAATTACAAATTCATTTTCATTAATTCGCTCTGTTTGGATTGTAGTTCAAGGATTATCAGTCAAGAAGCTAGAAAGATACATGTTGATCATATTTAATTCGTAAAAACTTTATTCTAGTTTGAATGAATCACTTTCTGATCGAAATCATTGTTTCCTCTTGTTCTTCTATCTTTTACCTGCTGGAAAAAAAAAAAATTCTTGGAGATAAATTTGTAGTTTATTAATGTTTTTCTTTATCTTTTTGTCGAGACTCACTTATTATTAGGATATATATAAAAGAAAAAAAAATCATGATTAGAATTAATAATTAATAATGGAATAAATTAGAAAGATTAAGAAATAGAAAGGAACGAAAAATAGTTCAAACATCGAAACAAAAATTATTATATATTTCAGGACCAAATTAAGTTTTGGACCTATTTCATTAAAACAATAGCTTTGGGAGATGACAATTTTATTTTTTGTCTCATAAATTTGGTTTTATCTTAAGATTTTTATTTCATTTTAATTTTTTAACTTCGCAAAAAAAAAAACTAATAATAAAATTTAAAACCAATTGAAAATCACATTAATATATAGGCTAAAATTTAAGGGACCTTCATGAAATTTGGGTCATATGCGGATTATACCTTTGAACTTTTGACTATGTGTATCTAACCCCATTTCATTAATTTCTGGTTAAATAAGTTAATAGAATTTGCTAGTTAATAAAAATGTTGCCACATTATGATAAAAAAAGACCTACAAAATTCAATATTTTATTTAATATATATATAATATATAATTATTTTATAACAAAAATTTGGCCCCGCACACTATAACACGTGGCTCGGTCCTTGGCTGACCCATCTAGTAAAAAAAAAATAAGAGCCTTTGATTTTTGTTGTTGTTGTTGATAATATATACATGCATTTAATTAAGAAATTTAATTAATTTTCTATATATGTAATTAATTTTACAAAAACATAAAATTTAAAATACATTAAATGTGTGTACTTTTATTTTTAGGCATTTACTATTGGTTTCTTACAAAAAAGTATTTAACTAATCAAGATTTTTGTGTTTCTTCTTATGATAGGGATGACTCTGAGCTTATTCAGAGGATTGTTGAAGATGTGTTAGAAAAATTGGATCGTAGGTATCCGGCAACTGAATTAAGGCCTGTTGGAGTTTCCTACGCAGAGACTGAATTATTGTTCAAAGAATTTGAAACCATTGGACTTTGGGGCATTGGTGGCATTGGTAAAACAACTATTGCAAGAGCTTTGTTTCACAAATACTCTTCTAAATTTGAAGGTTGCCGCTTCTTGGAAAATGTAAGGGAAAATTCTTCCAAATGTGGAGGACTTCATGATTTACGACGCAAACTTGTCTCTGAGCTACTAGAGGAAGAAAATCTCCATACTAGGACTAATGCTATGGAATCCACTTTTGTTAAGCATAGACTCAAACGTAAGAAGGTTTTGATTGTGCTTGATGATATAAATGATATAGAGCAGTTAGAATATTTAGCATTGGATGGAGAAACTCATTGCTTTGGTCCAGGAAGTAGAATTATCATCACTACCAGGGACAAGAATGTCTTGAGCAAAGGAGTTGATAAAATATATGAGGTCAAGCCATTGATGTTTGAAGACTCCCTTCAGCTTTTCTGCTTGAATACCTTCAACCAAAACCTACCTATAATGGGCTATGAGGAGCTATCAAAAAGTATAGTTTCTCGCTGCAAAGGACTTCCATTAGCTTTAAAAGTTTTGGGCTCTTTTCTTCGTGACAAAAGTGAAAATGAATGGAATAGTGAATTGGGAAAACTTGAGAAGATTCCCCATGATGGCATTATGAAGGTGTTAAGAATCAGTTATGATGGATTAAATGATGAAGAGAAGAGTATATTTTTAGACATTGCGTGTTTCTTTAATGGAGTGTCTAAGGAGTACTTGATAAACATCTTAGACGCCAGTGGCTTTTCTACAGCTATTGGCTTAAGAACACTTCATGACAGGGCTCTCATAATCGTTGATGATCACACCAACCATGTAACAATGCACAACTTGATCCTAGATGTGGGTCGGGAAATTATTCGTGAAGAATCCATGAAAGAACCTGGAAGGCGCAGCCGACTGTGGGTTCCTGAAGATATTTATCATGTATTACACAATAATACGGTAATGGAAACAAACTTGGTCTTTGTAATAAAACTTACATGAAATATCCAAATAAAAATTGTTTGATATATCTCACCAAAAAAAAAATTGTTTGATATATATGGTTTCTTGGTTTTGTTTTATAGGGAACAGAAAGAATTGAAGGCATAGCATCCGATTTGTCTCAAATTAAAGATCTATGCTTGAATGCTGACGTCTTCAGAAAAATGCCTAATTTAAGATTTCTCAAGTTCTATAATAATAAGTTATCTAGTGTTCACCTTCAAGAACCTCTTGAATTTTTACCCAATAAATTGAGTTACCTAGAATGGGAATCATGCCCTTCAAATTCTCTGCCATCTACTTTTCGGCCTGAGAAGCTTGTTGTGCTGAAAATGCCTAACAGCCGCATTGAAAAGCTTTGGACTGCAGTGAAGGTACATATAAGCATAATTATTATACGTGTTTTAATTGAAATTAATTTGAGATGAAAATTCCCCCAATGACTTGTCTCTACTTTTGTTTCAGAATCTTGAGAATCTGAAGGAGCTAGATCTTAGAGGATGTGAACATTTGGTGGAGCTCCCAGATTTGTCTAGAGCCATAAACCTTGAAAGATTGGATGCTGCAAATTGTACTAGCTTGTCAGTTATCCAACCATCAATTTTTTCACTCCCTTTTCTTGAAACACTGAATCTATCCGGTTGCACCAAACTTGAGAGTCTAGAAAGTGAGACACATTCAAGATCTCTAAAATATCTCAATGTAGATGGCTGCTCTAATCTCCAAAAATTTTCAGTGTCATCGGAGGAACTAAGAAGGCTGGATTTAAGAAATACAGGAATTGAAATCTTGCATCCGTCCATAGCGCGTTCAAGCAAACTGGAGGAGCTCTATCTTGGCGGCTTAAGACTCAAGAACCTTCCAGATGATATATCTTCCTTGAGATCTCTCAGGGAGCTTGATCTCTCTCACTGTGAAGTAGTTGACAATTGGAAGCTACATACCTTATTTGCTGGCTTACTGTCTTTACAGCGGTTGAATTTGAGTCACTGTTGTAACATAACCGAACTTCCCAAGAACATTGTGCATCTTTCAAGGCTGGAATATGTAGACTTATCAAATTGCAAGAGGCTTCGCTGTTCTCCAAAGCTTCCACCACAGATTCGAGAGTTAGATTTTACTAACTGCTCCTCATTGATGACAGCATTCATTTTCATGACTTGCAGAAATCTGAAGGGAGCTGCTGGTAAATGCATCTTCTTTGGAAATTGTTTGAAACTGGATGATCAATCAGTTCAAAGGATTATAGAAGATGCCCATTCCTCAATGGTGCAGGCTGCTTATGGAAAACAACTAGAGGTCGCAAAATATAAATATGCTAGGGAAATGAAGTGTGAATTTTGTTTCCCAGGAAGCAGAATACCAGGGTGCATCAGATATGGAACAAGAGAAGGAGTCTCCATAACAATGCAACTTCCTCCACCTTCTCACTTATTGGGTTTTGTTTTCTCAATGGTTATTAATCACTTCAGCTCCAAGGCAAAGCGTCCCAACAGCATCCATTGTCGATGCTACGTGGGAGATCTCATGGTGGGAGAGACAACACTATGGTACCATAAGAAGTTTCAAGAGTTGAATTGTGACCATGTTCATGTATGGTATAATTCATTTGATTGTGGCAGCATATTGAAGGGGATTGGAGCAAGAAGTGGGAGTCAACAGTGCCTTGCTACCTTTGAGTTTGATGGTCAAGGAATCAATGTAAAAGAATGTGGGGTGTGGCCAATATTTGTCTCTGAGTTTGACAAATTTGTTCAACAAATGGAATTCAAGTCAAAGTTGGAGTGGGGTTTGGCTGTGAATAGCAAGAGGCCTCGGGATGCTGATGAGCAAGAGCAACAACTGCTACTTTCTCAATTAAAGAAGAAAATCAGGCTGGAATTTGGTATATGTCGGGATATTAGTGCACTGGCAGCAGCTTTCACAAGAATGAACATAACACGCAGTCCCTGTATTACTTAAATGGTATGCAACTCTCTCATTTCTGTATTTTTTGTTTGTTAGTCTAATAACATGGGGTTAAAAAGGATCATTATTATGTTTTAGAAACTGAAACAGTATACGGAAGCATAATAATACTTCTTAACTAGTGACTTGAGAACGCAGGTAAAAAGGACTTTTTCTAACCAAAATTAGGTGTAATTTATATATTTTTTATAAGAGAGAATAATTATTCAAGATGGAATTTTGAGCTATGCCTAAAATGAAAGTGGGTTAAAAACTCAAAATTATCATACAAACAATACACAAAATATAAAAAAGATAGTAATTTTTTGAGGATTTATATTAATCCCTTTCCTGGAATATTATTCTATTCATATTTGATTCTAAGACCAAGTGAATTTAGTTCTCGATTAATAACTTGCTTGAGTTTAAACAAACATCGATTTTGCACTGTAGCTCCATTTCATATTTGTCTAGTTTCTTCTTGAGTTTTGTATGTATATATCTTGCCAGTACTTTAGTCCTCAATTTTGGTGTTAGACTGTTAGTTTAGTTTAAAAAAAAAATAGACCTAATTTCTCTCTATCTTTCTTTTTCATCTGTCGGTTCACTTTCCTGATTTTTCACTTCTTGGTTGTCTCAAATGAAGGTAACAATTTCCATCTAAAAACAGGTTTTTGCAGCACATGCTCTCGTACAACCATAAAGCAGAACAGTATGTTCATGACATTGGCTAATTGTAGTTGTAAAATGAAGCAGTGAAGCTTTCATCTGGATAATTTGATTGTAGCGAAATATGTAAGAAATGATTCAATTGAGCATTGAAATATATCTTGTAAATAACTTTAAAATTAAGTGTTTAAATCTTTCTGCCTGCCAAGCAATTGATGATTTAAAGCTACAAATCTTATTTGACGGCTTAGGAGTTAAGATGCCTAAGATATCTATATTTGGATGAGTGTAGTAACATAACTGAAATCCCCAACAATATCCAACATGTTTCAGGGCTGGAAAGACTTTCCCTAGACAACTGCAAGAGGCTTTGTTCTTTACCAAAGCTTCCACCCTCCATTAAAGAGTTATTTACTAGAAACTGCACATCATTTGAGACAGTGATGTGTTCTCGACCATTGAGAGAAGGTTAAAATGCATAAACTACCCTAAACTTTAGTTTTTTTTTATCAATCCCTAAACTTTAGTTTTTGTGCAAAAAAAAACTCCCTAATCATTCGATTTTGTGAAAACTATCATTTTTGTTAAGACTTTCGTTGAAAAATCAAGTTTTTTTAGGGGTGGCAAATGGTTGGGTTGGATTGTAAATGGTTGGGTCATAAATAAATGGGTCATTGACCCATTTATATTTTCTAAATGGGTCATGACCCATAAAATTAAGGGTTGACCCAATCCTCAGCCATGAACCCATCTTAAAGTATATATTATTTAATTTATAAACTAATTAATTAGAATAATTTTTAAATTATTCAAATTTAAGACTAAATAGTATTCTTTTTTCAGATTGTGGACTGATTTGCAATTTTCACCTTTTCCATATTTCTAATAAATACATTTTGACCCCAATTATTTTAAAAAAATTTCATTTTAGTCCTCAAATATCATGATCTAGGGACTTTTTTGTAAATTTTGAAAATATTTAGGGGCATTATGTAGTTTTTGCAAAAATTTGCAAAATTCATCTTCCTTCCTAAACTGACGGTTTGGTGGGACTAAAATGCATTTTTTTCCAAATTTAGGACTAATTTGTAATTTTATCTTTTTTCCAATATTTTTCAAAATTACAATTTTGGTCCAAAATTTTTTTTTATAATTTTCATTTAAGTCCTCAAATATTATGGTTTAAGGATGTTTTTGTAAATTTTGAAATTTTTTGGGGGGCATTTTGTAACTTTTGCAAAAATTTATGAAATTACATATTCACCCATGAAACTACTTAGTTTTGATACAAATTTAGGTTGGGTTGGGTAACCCATAGGTTTTACCCAACCCAACCCAAATTTTAATGGGTCAATTTTGGACCCAACCCATCTTGACTCATTATCTAAATGGGTTGGTTAATTTTGTGGTTGAATTGGTTGGTAATGAGTTGAGATTGCCACCTCTAAATTTCTTTTTATATAATTTTATGATTGTTATTATATTTTACACTAATCTAAAATTAAAAATAATTATTGTTATAGTTAATACTTAATAGTAGCCAAAAATTTAAAAATTTCTTAATTTTTTTCAATAAAAATTTTAACAAAATGTGTTATTTGTACAAAATGAAAAGTTCAAGAAACTTTTTGTCACTTTTCAAAGTTCAAAAATATTTTTGAATAGACCTTTGTTTTTGTTAAACTGCCTCCAAATTCCTATGTATTGGATTTTATTTGCTGCTTGGAGCTTCACTTGACCTCAAAACACCATGGCTTTGCTTTATGTTTGGAAGTGCATGCTTCTTGGGAGAAAATGAGCTGGGGATTCTCAAGGGAGATTATGAAAGTGCAGAGATGAATTCTGATCATGTTGTTATATGGAACAATGCATTTTGCTGCGATAATGATGGAAATTGAAAGAAGGACAAGAAATGATCTAAGTCAAAAAAAACTCAAACTTCGTTTTGAATTCAGTGTGACAGAATTCGACTATTGTGCAGATATATACCTATCAAATGTTAGAGATTATGGAGCAAAACGCAGCGGAAAAGGTAAAATTAAAATTTTTACAAAACTTATAATCCCCTCTAAAGGATCCACTACTTGTGTTTATACCAGAGGGAAAAGGACGGTTGCTTTTGAAAAACGCGATTCCAAGAAGTCCACAGACTCGTGTCCTTCCTCTGTCGGTGATCCACACGAACAGTTTGGCAAATACTCAGGTGCTAGCCTCCAATCTCTTCTCCAAGATATTATGGGACTCGATCTACAATCTTGGAATTTAATCTTGAAATATCCAAGAATTCAAAGTGGCGCACCAAGAACCAATTTCTTGGCCACAGACTTTAGGGTTAGCGCCTCTCTCTCTTCCTCACACACTAATCGCCTCTAAAACCCTAAGTTTAGGGTTAGTCGAACTCTCCCTCTTTCTCTCTTAGAATAGGCGAGTTTCCCCTTTAGTTTTCACACACTAGAATAGGGGACTTTGGTGAGTATTTATAGAGTCTTCATTCCTCAAATTAGGAAATCACCAAATCTTGATTATAAAATTACATTAATATTATAATTCAAAATTAAAAGGCAATCTTAATTTAAATTTCAATATCATATCTTGAAATCCAAAATGCATACTTCCCATTGGTTGGAATGAGTTAAGACTTAAGAGGATTTGAATTCTTAATTAAAATATTACATTAATATCTTAACTTAAAATTCAAAATGCATTCTTGAAATTCAAAATGCAAGATCAAATCTTGCATTTGAATCTTTGAAGAATGTGCCACCTTTCTAGTTATTTTATAGGAATTTAATAAATAAGATAACAAACCTAACTTTTAGAAAGTTATAATCTTATTAATATCCTTAACAAATTGAATTAAAATATTACCCTAATATCTTAATTCAAATTCAAATCTTGAATTCAAATTTAAATCTTGAATTCAAATTAACAAAATCATATTTCATTAATCTAATTCAAGAGTGAGGCGCCACCCTCCTATTGTTATCCTTCAATATTAGAGAATTTAATAAATCAATAATCCCCTAACTCTTAGGAGACTAAATCACTTCATTATTCCCCAATATTTTAAACAAGAATTCAATTGTAAATAGATTAATCAAATTAACTATTTAACAATTAATATATTTAAACTTGTCTAACAAATTTAAATATCACAAATATAGATTTTATTTAAGACAAGACTTCATGTCCTAAGACATTCAACTATGTCTTAAATTGCGTCACTAAAGTGACTCACGAATTAAACCCTAATTCGTGTCCCATTACAGTATCTTGATCATGCTCATGTGTGACCCAGCAGGCCTCATGTGAAATTGGCAGCAAGCCATCTCCATGACTCACAAGTCGAGAGCAGACTCTAGCAAGCCATCACGACTACCCAAAACACGTGAGTTATCGTTTTAACATCAACGACTTAACCTTAGTACCACCTTGTCATAATCCCTATTGTCACACAATATTTTGGTCATGGATAAGGCATGGGTAAATCATCCTTGTAATCCAAACCATAACTTTCTCGATTCCTTGAGTTAGTCCAATTACCGTGTGTAGCCACACATTCCTTGGACAAACTCATCGAGGGGCCCAGTCAAATATCTCTCATCTTAATGAGGGACAAAATTCCTTCTTGGTCAACCACATTCCTCAGCACGACAAACAACTAAACTTGTACCTAGCCTGTATGGCTACCCTGTTACGGGCAACGTTGAACTAAGCCAAAGTTCAGCATCTACAACGCCGGAATAGTCAAGACCTCAGGTCTAAGGGCATCGTGACATGTGCACAGGAGAGACTAGCTTATGATTAAACCCATGCAGGACTCTCCGGGTCGGTCCAGCAACTTGTAACCCTTTACATAATTGCACCATGACTCTCGAGAAGCATCACATGCGTGTATCTCCATACACCGAAGTCATGCTGGTCTTAGTTCATTCACGTTCCCACGTGAATAATCGACCAGGGACAGTTTAGAATAATTATCACATAATTAATCAAGGATTGTTATCATAGTAAACATGCTAATAATATGATAACGACATAATTTATCATTCATAAATCAGTCAAACAATATGTCTATACATATAAAATGATTGGCCCTTAGGCACAATCTCCATCATCAAAGAATGTGGGGTGTGCCCAATTTATGCCTGAGGAGTCCAGAATTTGTTCCAGAAATCCAATCTATTCACTTTAATGCAGTTTCTGCCGTGATATTATTGTTTATGGTGTTTTATGGGGACTTTCAATAATTTTCTTGTAGCTACATTTTGAAGAGGTTATAAACACACTGATTTCTTTTTTATTTTTATGGGGAGGTTTCCAATTGAGTATTTTTCTTACTTGTTGTTATTATTAAAGCAATTAGTTAACCGAAAAACAATTTGATTAAATATTTAAATTGTGTTGAAGTTGTATTCCTACAAGTCTAGCTGTTGGTTAGTTAATAGCTATCTAGAACTATGTAGTTTATATACATATTAAATGACTTCACTAGGGGACTTTCTTATTCTTGTTTTCCCGTCTTTGGATTCCTCACTTATTTTCTTTTTCTATTTATTATCTCATTTTTTTTAAGAAAATAAAGAGCATTGTGAAATTATGTTTACCTGATCAATTGCTTATCCACAGGTCAAAATAGTGGAATCAATTTTTAGACTGTCAAATTGAGTTTGATCTCCAGGGTTGGTCGAGCCTAGCATTACACTAAAAATTGGACTAAAATTTGGTTGCAGATGAGATTACTCTAGATCAAAATTCAACCACACATTCAAGATACAATCTGTGAATATTAAAAATATATTAGTACTAAATCTAGTTAATACTATTGAATGAATCCAAATTAATATCACTATCAAGAAAGTAACATTTTGGGTATAGTACAGTTTGCAGTTCTGCACAATTCAGTGCAAAAGATGCTATGGGGACTGGATTTTGTGAAGTACAAATAGTTTACAGATCAAGAATTCCCTACAAACATTTCAAGAGGAGACTCATTTAGCATACATGTGAAGGAAACTCCAAACAACTAAATAATTTCTATTATTTATTGACTTTCTTTCTTTCTTCCTTTTCTCCCCTTTTTCTTCTTCATCACGGTACAATATAAGCAGCAGAACCAGAAATTCTGGATTTTTTGAGAAATGAAATTATGGCACAATATATAGCACTTGCATGACAATAAAACAATACCTCATTGTACATAATCATGCAAGTTCTTTGAGCTTTTTGGAGATATGGAAACTGTTCCATTCACAGAGGCAAATTGATTCTTTCAGACCATTTGAAGATCTCAGAATATACCTGATCACCTCCCAGATCTTTTCCTGTAGCCCCAGCAGCCACCCTAATAACATCCTCAATCAATGCAAAATTTCCCATGATGTCAACATGAGAACCACTCTGTGTGCCCCGGCCCTCGAGCAGGTTGGCCGGAGGAGAATGTTCATATTCCCGGATAAAAGTACGAATTCCATAAGGGTTGAATCGGGTTTTTCCTCGCCAACCTTTAGCACACATGAAACCTGCACTTAGAGCAGGAACTGTCTCATCCCCATCAACTGTGTATACTCCATCCTTCAGGCAGCTATTGTCATCATCACCATCTGCCGAAGGATCGATTTCGAAAGGAATGTAACACTCAGCAGAGGAAGATAACTTATAAACATAAGCTCTTTCAGTCGGTATGCCAACCCCATACAAGGAGAAGATTTCCATATCAGGGGCATTTGGTAATCTGCAATATTAATTTGAGAGTTGAGATAATAGAACAGAAAAGGTCATCAATTTAATGAAAACAAACAAAGCATTACTTTCTTGCAGGAAAAGGTTATCAGCAACCAACCACCAAAAAACCAATCTTGACATCCCAAGTGCACGATGACTTCTTGATTTTCTTCTTCTTTTTTGCGAAAAAAGAAAGATTGTGCTAGAGGAATGCCAAGGATCCAGAAAGGCGAGCAAAGACTCAATCTAGAGAATTAATTACAATAATTAATTCTTTAAAGTAGGCTCTTTTACTTAGTCCCTAGGTGTCCAGAGGATTGATCACTAAGATTACCAGTGGAAGGTTGCAATTGAACCTTACATAGTGCAGATACAAAGTTCTAATCCCGGTCCCTTTAACCAACTAAGCCAACGCAGGTTGACTGGATATATATTTTATTTTAACAGATCAAAAGCAGAGGATTTCAAATAACATTGCACCAAAAACATTCATGAATCATGAAGAAGCAATTTCAAGCTTAATAAATAAACTTTGAGCATATACCTAGACCTTGCATTAGGATAAACAGAAGCACAACATGGGTTGGCAAAACATTTTTTCACAAAATAAATAGAAAAGCTGCTAAGGAAATGCTAATTAGTATGTAGTGCAGATGAAATTAGTAACTACCTTGTAAATCACTATTGAGCTACGAAGCATGGGCACTGATACGTACACAGGACATGACACAAACACGGACTTACTGACACGCCAAATTTTTAAAATTACACGACACGACACAACATATATTTTATACATAAAAATAATTAAAAAATCATAATTTTTTATGAAAAAATTAAAAATTACAACAATTGTTCATAATATAAGTCATATGTGTTATTATTTTCTATTTTTTGTAATGTTAAAGTCACAAAAACTGATTTTATATTCTGAAGCTTATGAATATGTGTCATATGGGTGTCGTTCGAGTGTCAGATACGAACACGTGTCTAACACGGCGACACACCCTTAAAATGAAGTGTCCATGCTTCATAGCTGTTGAGAAAATAGTTATACATAGCCATAGTTCTCATTTTTAGTATATAATGAGCATTCTATGAAAGGAGCTATGTATTTTAGGAGGACTACTAAAACAGAGAACCAGATTCAGTAATTTTAACTAGAATAACTCCAACAAATGGGTGAATTAAAAGTGGAAGGAAACAAAAATTCTTACTTAGTCTCCAATGGGTTTGACCAATATTTGTAGTGTTGATATTTAGGATCATCCAAATTGTCAGCGATTCCATAAGAGAAATGAGCACTACCACGAGCCATCATTTTTGGTGCAACAAATTGAAGCAGTTCTACAATAGAGCCAGCAGTGTAAACTTTATACTCAGCAACAGCTCTAACTCCCTCAACTCCCATGTCATGGTATTCAGTCCACACATCACGACAGGTTGTATTTGCAACATTTTGACCCTTAATGGCATCCTGCAAAATAATAAGAAACTTGTGGTCAACAAAAATTATAATGAATTGAACATATTTAAGATAATTGGTACATAAAGTAAAAAGTATACTAGTCTATGCATTAACTTGATTTCTAAAGACTTGGTGAAGATAGCAGCAGTCTTTGATTCATTCATTGGGAAAATAGATAAGATTATGAAGCATACAAGGAAATATTTTGATTACTCTGATTGGTTATGTTGAGGGAGAGCAATAAAAGGTAACTACCTTTTGTCTTCCTTTTTAAGTGGATACAAATATAAATTTAGTTATATTAAAAATACAAAATATGAAAGGTTAAGATAATGTTCAGACTCAGAAAACCTCTTTAGTGCTTACTGATCAAAAACAATTTTTGGCAATTAGGAATTTGCTGCCTTTAAGAAACCAATCATGTGATTCTAATCTAAAGTACAGAAAATATCCAAATAATATGTTTTTATAAGAGAACCTAATAGCAAACACTAATAAGCTAAACTTAAATTTTCTTCTACAATCTAACATATAGCCTCACCCGAAAGTCAATCCTCTCTATCTCAGATGAAGGCGCCTCTGCTACATCTTTGCCAAATGATATCATCCGTCCGTAATAGACAGGTTTCGATTGAGAATCTAGAGAGTTATTACCATTTTCGCTTGTCACCTGAGTATCATTATGTTTTTGCTTTCTCTGGCTAGGGTGATAGCATTCCTCTGGTGACCAGTCAAGACCACCCCATATAGTGTCCCCACCTCTTGGTATCATTGACATTGTTGAGTCCCAAGTGCGGGTCATCTTCATTACATGTTGCAAGGTTTGAAGGCGAAATATATCATTATCTAAGAAACCTGGTGCTATTGCCCTACATAGTGAAAGAAGAAGGACCATATACAATGAGGATATGAATAGTAGGGGGGGAAAAACAAAGAGTATGTGTCATTAAGGGGCCATAAACACATTTGAAGAAAATGGTAAACCCCTAAAAGTAAATACTTGACAAAACTCCAAAGTGAAAAGTTATTATTATCACAATAAAATTGTTTCTTCAGTGAGTCCCACTGCACTATATCAGTTTACTAAGAATAATACTAGATCACTCCACAATGATCCTGACTTTGTAAGCTACCATTATTAGGAAAAAAAAGAGCCAAGTTATGCAGGCAAATTGGAGTATAATACAGTTAGAGACCAGCATAAATTCATTAAGTCATCACCAACTTGCAGCTTAGTAAGTAATGGTACCTGGCAACAGCAATATCCCTAGCCTCAGCTGAGAAAAGCCCAGCCACAGACTTTGGAACACCTAAAAATGGTCCACCAATGTTCATCACAGCCTTTATGTGTCTGGCACACCAATCCGGTCCACCTCCACCACCCATTGGAGCTGGTGCTTCGACCCACTTCATAAAATGAAGAAAGTATGGTACACCCATTGAATGTGGGATAATAACTGCCTTGTTGCCGCCATTAGTAGCAACCATAAGTTCTATGTTGCTTTTTATCCGACTTAGACTTTGATCCCGCACCTGATCAAATACATTTTTTAAGGGCTACGGATCAGAAAAGGAATAGGCTCTGTGGAAGTTTTAATTCACTAGTTTGCTCTGCATTGTAATTTAGTCATACAGTTACAATTAGAGCCATATTGCCCCTCCTCCTATTTCATTGAACAATTTTGTCCCTCTATTTGTTTGACAATAAAAAGTAACTAAAGCCATCTTTGACTAAATACTTCTGACTTATCAGAAGCTCACTATTTGCCTCTCTAATTACAGTACACGAGGCTCTCACTAGGTGGGATCTGGGAAGGGTCAAGATGTACGCAGCCTTACCCCTGCTTTGCTTTGCAGAGAGGTTGTTTCCAGGATTTGAACCCGTGACCTCTTGGTCACCAGGAAGCAATCTTACTGTTGCGCCAAAGCTTACAATATTTAATTTCTAAAAATTAATAATTAAAGGAACAACATTGCCTTGATTGAAAATTTCAAATTAAGGAGTCAAAAGTTCATAATCAATGAACTTCAGGGAAGGTATAACTTTAGCACCTACCTGAGTGTTCTGAAATGATATTCTCCAATCATAAGCAGCCATATACATATTTTTTTCTTCATAACCAATGCGAGCCAAGTTAGCAATTAGGACAGCCCACACAAAGTAGCCTGGAGCAAAATAATCAGCGGCGACAAGTCCATAGACAGGCCTGACTCTAATGCCGGGTGGATCCAATCCTGTCTCGTTGTCCAGTGACATGTGTTCTGCCCAGCATGAAGGTCTGCATGAGATCCAGAGAAAACAAGACTTCAAACCTTCATTTCTTTCCCCCTTCTGGGTTGGTAATAATTTAATTTCTAGGATGAAGAGTAATCTCAAAGATTACAAGTTAAAAAGAACAAATTCTACAAAAACAGGCAGTGACATCAGAAAAGAACCCGAGCAAGAACATTTTTTATGAATATGTACTGAATAGATCAAATGTTGTTACTCTTTTTGATGAACTTTACTGAAGTGAACTAAGTTAAATCTATGCCTTATCTGGATCATTAGTTGTTTGAACTAGTCAGGAAAAAAAATAAAGAAACCCAATATTAGCACTAGCAAAAGCTACCTTTTATGTAATATAATTCAGCTGATATTACAGTCATCACATCCTAAACGAGTGTTGTCCTCTTATGAAGGAATTAAAAGTCCTAATAGCAATAGCATTTGTTAAGAAAAAGTCATTTTAAAATGATTACAGAAATTTCAATCAGATGCATACTCCCTACACTATCAAGCAGAGCGATCCTTCCTCTTAAGAAATGAGATGGAATAGCAAATAAAATTCTCAGACCAGAATATTGCTCTCAGTGCTTTAAGCACTTGTCAGCAAATCCAAGCCTCAAAGGCAGACCCAAATAAAACAATTTTTTTTTTATAAACCAAGGGTATCCATCGTCGGGAAAAGAGACTAATCCCTTCGCCGTGGGTAATTTTTAGCTTCAATCAACAAGACTATAAAAGAGAATTTTGTCAAATGATCAAATGTCTTTACAACTGATTTTATGATAATGGTGACAAGTTAACAAATCCACCAATCTGAAACTGACGTCACATGCCCATTGACATGGCTTGCCCCCAAACAATAACCCAACTAAGTTATAGATACTTATATTTCAAGGTCAATAAGAACATATGCTTTCAACAAGTCTAAATTTCCTAGTACCTTTTGTAGACTTCTCCAAATGTGCCACCCCACAATCGTTTCCGAAACAATCCTTCAGCACACTGGTGTCCCTCCCAGAGCTCGAGGCCGCCGGTGACGATCCCCGGCACGAAAACAACCGGATGCTTCACCGTAAGCCCTTCTTTCTTGAGTATCAAGCCAGGTGGATCCGGTAACGGCCCAGTTATGGCCTCCGTGACATACTGAGGAAACGAAGCAGGCATAGCATTGTACAGAAACAGCAACAACCACCATGTACAACAAATGCAACCGATGAACCAACAGCAACTATCTATACAAGACCACTTGCTCTTCTTCTTCTTCTTCTCATCATCATCATCATCTTCTTCTTCCTTCTTTTTCGATTCTGAGATTGAAGTTTTATGATCGGCTTCTGCTGCCGCGCCTTTTCGCCGTCGAATTAATGACATATTTGTTGATATATGAATTACTTTACTAATCCAGAGCTATACTTAAGGAATTCTCTAGAGACTGGTCAGTTTCCACTTTTGGTATTCCTCTAACAATAAAACGCATGGGTTTACATAACTTTCTTTCGGGCGTTTAAATACTCTTTGAGAATTAAGAATATATATATATATATTTGAAAAGTCTTTCTTCTCCTTGAGTTAATAAAAATTAATGACACAGCCAGCTCCAGCAAGCTCAGAAAACAGTTTGTTGACGAAATGATTCAAGTAATCTCTTGAAGTTGTTTTTTGTTTTGTTTTGGGAGTGGATTTTCTCGAGAAACAAACAGAAAGGTTATGAGGATAATTAGGAAAGTATGGATGAATGGTAGTTAGTAGCTTCAGTGAATTATTGGAGATTGGCTAGCCTCAGCAAGTGTGGGTCCCACCTCATTTAAATACGACCGAATTATGACGTGGCATGACCTGATTGCTTCAGTTGCTATCGACAAAAAGGACCACATGTATCAAATTATCAAATATCATCTATAAAAGCCATCAATGAAAATGTAAATGGGATAAAAATTTCTTAAGAACAGTCAAGCCCAAAACCCCAGCGACTAACGAAGTATAAGAATTCAGTTCAAAAAAGATCAAGTATAGGAACAAAAAATATAAATTTAAGAACTAAAAAGTATAAAATTATTTTAAATTCAAAAGTCAAATTATTAATAATTACAATATTTCAAGGATAAATTTATATATATCAATTATTCAAAGACTAATATAATTTTAAAGATTAACTAGTAAACTTTCTCAATGTCAAATATGATTATTTAACTAATGTAATTAATTATTTCTCTCTTAAAATAATTTCTCAAAAATTAAAATTAAGCAATTTTAGTGTATACTTTCTTTTATAAATATGTTGTAAAATTGTTTAGTAAAATTAATATATATACGTACACTTTAAACAATAAAGAACAATTATTTAACATTGTTAATGAAAAAAGTTGTATAACTAATGGGCTTAAATGCTTAATGATGGTTAAGTCAACACAAGCCTAGGCCCAATTTGGCCATGCTGTAAAGTTTGAGTGTTTTTCTTATTTTTTGGTAAGGAAAGTTTGAGTGTTTTTGTTAAAATGATTTTTTATTTTACTTTGACCCAGAATTTTTAAAAATAATAATAATATTTGAAAATTAACCTTGTGAAAAAATTGCAAGTGTTCAATAAAATATTTGAGAAGTATTTTATCAATGTTTCAAAATGAATATATTATCAATCCAAGAAAATTTGCTCACTAAATCTTAGTAACAAAACGATTTCAAGTTAATCAAGTTTGGTTAGTCTAGTGGTCGAGCTCATTAGGTCTCTTAAGCAAGTTTGGGAGTTCGAATCTCACCTTGTGTATACAGCAACTAATTGGCCAGTAACAAACCCTTAAATGGAGCACATATCTGCGAAAGATTAATCCTTAACTTGTCGGACTAAGAAATACCTTGGGCAACCAAAACATAAAAAATAATTTCAAGTTACAAAAAAGAATAACATGTATAAATTTAAGACAGCATACTTTGTATAGATTGAAGTCCGTAAAATTACTATTTTAATGTATTTCCAGATAATTAATGAAAAATAAGTAGTAGAAAATTATTAATTAATCATTTTCTACTTCTTGTTATTACTTTATATTTTATATTTATTATCATATAATTTTGAGGAGATTAAGAATCAGAACATTACAAAGTCATATATGATTGTATCAATATAGTTTTAGAAAAACAAGAATAATATAGATATAAATTAAATATATACATATACATACATATATATATACATATATATATATCTATATCTATACTATATTATATGGCTCCACCCCTTATGGTTGGTCAAAAATAGTGAATTAAAAAATTAAAAAAGAAAAAAAAATCACCCCTCTCTCTCCCCACTCACTCCTCCCACTTCTTTAAAAAAATAAATAAATTAAAAAAATGTAAAAAAAACAATTAAAAATTAAAAAATGTCACCACTCTCTCTCAACTCACTATCCCATATGAGGTAATTTTAAATTGGTCCTAAATATTTTATTTATTTTAGAATAGTCTTACATATTTGTATAATTTCCCAAATTGGTCCCTAATTTACTCTTTTATCAATATAAAAATTTAATATAATCTTCAACTTTAAATCAATTCAAACGTTACATGCATATTGGCGTGCCCGTTAGGGCACGCCAAGCCCTAGTATATATATATATTAAAGTAATGTTCAAACTAAACTTGCCCACTAGTTTATGATTGTACGCTACTATACTACCCATGTTGCTATAATATTCTCTAATTATTTTCATGAACAGATGTTAATTAAACTTCAAGGTTGGGGAAACCAAACTCACTATTAAACTTATTTTAATTATACGCTATCATCAAATTCTGTTAATTATGTGGTTTCTTGATGCTCTTGAAAATTAACAAGAAGAGTGAAAGGCTTGTATAACGTATGAAAAAAGATAATGCTATAACACAAGCCATTATTATTTTGTACGTACAATGTAAGGATGATTAATGATTGATTAAAAAAAAATTGCATATATATAAGTAGTGTCGTTTTTACTATCATTCAAAATTGATATATGAAAAAAAAAATCTTGATTCTTAAAAAACACCTCTCTCTCTTCACCTTGAGCTCTGTTAGAGTTTTAGAAAAGAAGTGTTGTTTGGAGTTCCTTTTTTTTTTGTTTATTCTATTTTTCTTTATAAGAGTTTTTGTTTTTCTTTCTTTTTTGTGAAGGAGTTCCTCTCTCAATTTTTGTATTTGAAACCATCTTAAATACTCTAGACCTAAAATCCAAACTTCTTCTCAAAAAGCAAGATTATGGTGAAGAAATGATTTTTAGAGAGACTTAATCCTTGGAGATCAACTAGTATCTGATTTGTTTTCTTTGATATTTTAGATGGCATTTTGCTAGTTTAGTTTCTTCTACTTTTTAGTATACAATTTGGTGATGATTTATTGCATTTTTCCATTCCTCTTGTGTATTACTCGGAACTAAGTTTTTCTTTTATGAGACTATACTCTCTGACTCTTCGAAGTATAGGTATGAGTTACTTCATATGTAATGTTTAATCTACTTGGTCTCTCCTTTTTCTTTGTTAATGTAGATTTAGCTTTGAATTTTGTATTTTGACCCCAAAAAAATTAATATATGTAAATAAATAATTGAGCATAATTCACACTCTTAACTCCTCTAAATAAAAATTTGATAGGCACTCTTGATGACTAAGTTTTTTTTGTAACAAAATATTTTTCAAGATAATTAGTTGCATCAATTTTAAGGATAAAAATATCTTAATTATAACTTATAAAATCTATCAATCAGTAATATAATAAACGTTACTCATCAATTATTAGAATACTCTTGACTTGATGACTAAAATTTCACTTCAAACTTGTATATGCCTTTTGGTACGTTTGGTACGTTGGCACTCCCTTATGCATTGTAAAATAGCACAGAGTCCAAAAAAACTTTATTGTTTGGTATTGTTGATGATGCAACGTAAGGCCCACTAGATTGTAATTAAATAGTGCAAAATAAATTACATGGGAGCCTCCGGTTTTCAACTTTACCTAGGGAATGTCGGCTGAAATGTCAATTTTGTCCCCTCTCTCATTTTTGAGCCTGAGACTAAAAGGGTTTTGGTATGAGAGTGTACAGACAGTACAAGGGCAATTTAATACTTTTACATATTTTTCTACCTCACTTTCCCTCACATTTTCTTTTTCAAACCAAACATATCCCGTTCATTCACCGTGTCACTTTTCCTCGTTCATCTCGGCATAAAGCTGTTTACTTTACGGGACTGTAGTTAATACCAAAGGGAGCCTAAATATGATATCCATGCATGACTGGTAAGCGAATCTATTGAAAATCCAAGTGGTAGTTAGATCATAGATGATGAACTCAAATTTGAAAATGGTGGCGGTAGTTGAAGCTTTTCTTCTCCACCTGGCTTTAATTATATGTTGCCGTATTTCTTTTTGCTGATGAAATAATATGAAAAGTCAAAATTATTTGGCTTACTCACACATGACACCATGACAGATTCATTAGTCGTACAATTTCTCATCACATTACTATTTAGCTCAAAACTAACTTACGGCAAAATAAAACTAAAATCTATTTAATTAAATAATTAAAATTCACATGTATCATGGTCATATTTATTATTTTATACATCTAACCAATTTTAAATAAAGCAAAATACTAATTAATTAAGCACAAATAAATTAATTTTTTAATACAAGATTAACTCAATTAATATATTATTTTAAATCAATAAATAGATCTTATCAATTTAGAGTTCCAACTAATTATAATTTTATTTCCTATTAGACAATAATTCAAATCAATTTTTAGTACTCTTCAGATTATATTTGCTGGCCAATTAACTATGAGAAATATTCTCTGTTGATAATGAAAGAATTCCCAATTTGAAAGCTAGTTTAATTATTACATCTCATCACATTCGAGAAGTTTATTAATAAAAAAAAAAAAAACCTTCTTTATCAAGTATCAACCATTTTTCTTCTCTCTCTCTCTCTATATATATATAGTTGTTAGTCTTGAAACCATATACATACCTATATAACTTCTCGAGCAGCCCCTCTTGCAGCTAGCAAACAAATTCTCAAGATATTGTTAGTTAGTTTTGACAACATAATTAGAAAATGATGATTCCCTTTTCTTGCTTACTTTGTTATATAAGGAAAATGAATCATATATATGGGAGCATCATCAGTCATCACCTACTTCAACCCTGGGGCATATTAAAAGCTTAAATAAAGGATGTTGATATTGCCTCTTAAGTCCAAACCATTTGGGCTAAATTTTAATTAAGTGAAAAATAATTTAAATCTCTATGTTTAAATTATTTTCTCATAGAATCTATTCCTATGCAAATTCAATATTGTATTTGTTTTCATAATAATGTTTGCTTTTGATAATGACAAAAGAACCCAAATGTAATTTACTGAAATCTAAAGATTTCCTTAAAATCTTTTTGATATTCTTCATTGGGGTCAACTCTTAATCCAGCACAAAAATTATTTTTGGCAATTTGTTGAAAAATTGGTTGGGCTTGAAAACTTTGTGTCTACAATCCAAAGTCTTTGGTTTATCCAAACAAATTTCAAGGCTATATTTAGATTGGGGATTAAGAAAAAGAAGAGAAGTTTGAGACCTATTGAAGATTGAAAGGGAAGATAATGTAGAAGTAACTTTAAATTTCTTATTATTTTCCTTCCTTCACAAATTCAAAATATCTCAAATTGGAATATAATATTTAAAATGAAGAGTTGTTTCAAAACAAGAAAAAGAGTAAAAGGAGATCACTCTCCCATTACTTTTCCTCCCTTCCCCTTCAATCTCTTCATTTTCCTCCTCTTCTAATTATCAAAAAAAAATTAGATATTATTTTTCAAACTAAAATAAATAAACCCTTTATCAAAATATGAATCATGATGTGTTAAACTTTGTTGAGTGGTCTAAAATAGTATAGGCCATATCTTCACTTTACCTAGTATCAAATAATTATTACAATAAAAATAGAGGAAAAGTACATCTAAATCATTTACCTTAATCATCTTAATTGGGAATTATTGCATTTTACATCTGTTTGTTTTCACTTTTATCAATTATCACTCATACTTGAACAATGCAAAAGATCATAACAAAAATAAAGTGAAGAACACCTAGGAGCACACCATGATTGCACCCATTAAAAAAGAGAGGTAAATACAATAAAAGATGTAGAAGCTTGTGTGTCAATGCTATAAGGTAAAGGCCCATGGGCTGGAAAACAGAGTGTGGGCCTTCAAGGTACAGCCCATAAATATTATTTTACGCAATCCAATAATTGCCTACATATATGATTAATTTGTGTTTTGATTCTTATCAATTGATTAAAATTACGTATTTTACAATAGTATTTCATATTTTTTTGTTAATTTAGCGGACTGTAAATTATTTTAACTAACTATATTTTAACTAGTCACATTATCTATGAGTTACCTAAATTTATGCTCTTTAACAATAGATATTCAATTACAAATGAAATGCAAGTATAATGACTTAATGACAAAAAATTGAGACTATATAAGAATTTAATTGAAAAATTTGTAAATTATAGAGATCAATGGATCAATTTAACAATTTTTTTAAATACAAAGTTCTCTAGATTCTCCATCTTTCATAATCAATTGTATAAAAAATTTACCATGTGTCTTACTTTTAATGATAAATTTAATACCAAAGATATAAGGAAATTTTGCATAATTTTTAGTCCTATATTATATTTTGTGTTCGTGAAATTTGGAATTACAAATCGGTTGATGAATTTCATTATTTAATAAGCATGCATGTATACTAAAATTACATTTTGGTTTTGGCAAAACATAAGTAGGGATCGGATTGCCTTCTAGGCAAAATTTAGGGATATATTAGGCTCCGTGAATAGAATCTAGGATTCCAAATTGAACCCAAATAATTTGTTTGATGCATGAAAAAATTAGATAATTAGTAAGAAAACTAAAATTTTAGAACAAAATTTAATGAATTCCAAAAAATTAACAAAATGATACTATAGATTACTAATCTACTTATGATTTAAATTATTAGTCATTTAAATACCAACTCTAAAATTACAATATATATACTATAGTGTAAATGAGCCAATTCATATGGTATCAAAGTAAACTGTATTTTAATATCACCCTTAATTTAAATCAATTAAGCAGTTTATATTTTATTCCAAATGGGTAAACTGGCAACTAAGGAACGAGGCTAATGGCACATGGAATTAAAAAAAAAACTTTTTTATTACAATGTTTGATGAATATACAGCGAAAGAGATCATTGAGACACATGTATCTAACTAATTAAACATGGCAAAGATAATTTTCTTGTAGCTTAAATATAAAACTCTCAATGAGTTCTTAATAGTTAACTATGGAGATGCAAATAGCTCCATAATGAAAAGGGGGCTCAATCATTAATACTAGTCACTAATTACTAAATTAAATTTATTGCTCTTTTGCATTATTAATAGGATAAATCATACACAAGGTCCATGTGATTTTGCCCATTTATAAAAAGAGTTCATGTGTTTTAAAAAGTGTCAAAATTGCTTCAAGGAGATGTAAGTGCAAAGTTCAACGATCTTCTATTGATGGTGATGGAGATGGCGCCGACGGTGGAGTTGGAGGAAGAGAGGAAGAAGAAGAGGAGGTCGTGTGGGTCGGTGAGTGCGTGTGTGCGTTTTTTTGGTTTTGGTGCTAAGTTGATTAAAGTCTCAATTTTTCTTCTTTCTTACATTTTGGTCTTATTATATAGGACTTTGGCTTAATAATAATATATTAGAGTATTGATACTAAGCTCAATGGTGAAATTTCATTTATTATTATGAAACCTTTTTTTTTTTGTCAAAGTCCTTCTCTCTTACAAATAGGGAGTCAAACGCATAAAAATTAATAGTTAGGATCCTAAATAGTATTTTAGCTAAGATTTCCGTCAAATTTTGAACGAAAATATACCTCGGGACCCTTTTTTGTTAACGAAGCAAACAACAGACCATTTTTTGACACTATTTAAACCACATGGGCCCTTTCTGTAAATGTGTCAAACCACAAAGACCTTCTACGTAATTTACCCTAATTAATATTTGA
Organism: Chamaecrista fasciculata; assembly: GCA_003254925.1. Taxonomy (NCBI): domain Eukaryota; kingdom Viridiplantae; phylum Streptophyta; class Magnoliopsida; order Fabales; family Fabaceae; genus Chamaecrista; species Chamaecrista fasciculata. The sequence goes on from QANZ01011162.1 coordinate 45,453, forward strand.
CTTGAATTCTATTTTCGTTTATAATATTTCTTTTGTTCTATTTTGATCCCTAATATTTCTTAGAAATTTTATTAATTAGTCCTTAATTTACTCTCTATCTAAACTTCTGTTAAAAAATTTCTCAATTATTTTATTATTACTTTTTATCTTTTCTTTCCCTTTCTCACTCTTTCTCTATGTTTAGAGAGAGAGAGACTGAGAGAATGAGAGAGGAAAAAAATAGAGAGAAAAAATAATAAAATAATAGAAATATTTTTTTCTAATGGAGGTTTGTTTAATTTGGATAGAACTGAGAGTAAAATTTTAAGAAATATTAAGAATTAAAATAGAATAAAAAAGTATATTAAGATTTAAAATAAAATTTAGATCAAATGTTAGAAATTAAAATAAAGTTTTAACCAAAAAATAATGATAATACTATAGATAATAGGATTAGAAATAGTGATAAAGGAGTAAGTCTATTGTTATACCACCTCACTTATTGCATGATACTTGTATTATAAACTTACTTACGTAAAGATAATGATAATGAATATGATTATTTTAATCTTTTTACTTAAAAAAATCATCTCATGTAATAGAAATCTACAACATTCTTACTCCCCGGGATTAATGCATTTACAAAAATGAAATATTCCTGAAACTACTTTTTCTTTTAACATTGTACTAAACATGAAAATAAAGAATTTCAACCTTCATAATCCCATAAAGAAAAGTCCAATTCGCGTACCACATGCACCACCAATATTAATTTAAATGACTTGGTCTTTATATAGTGATGACATTTCATTTATATTTTAAAGTTTGAACATTTATATTATTGCATGGTTAATTTTTAAGGTGGGACATATACATATATAGCAATATTGTGTGGCTGTACGTGTTTTGTGTTGAGGTTAAAGAGCAAATATATTGCTTGAAGAAGTTAATCAATGTCGTTTCATTCCCTTTTGGCTGATATATATATTTAAGAGTTTAGGGAAATTGAATGATTGAAGCTCCCAAAGTACCATCATCATATTATTTTTTCCATCCCAACACATGTATGTTATAAATTCTCGAGACATAGTACTCAAACAAATCTCACACCCTTTCTCTTTTCCTTTAAGGCATGTGACTTATGGTCCACTGCCATGATGATCATCAATATATATATATATATATATATATNTGAGAGAAGAATAGGCAAGAAGGAGTTCTTGTGGGGGGATTCTTCTTAGCGCCACCTCCATTGCTGAATTATCAAAAAGGAGTTCTTGAAAATTCAGAGGTCTGTAGATTGGTCCCGGAAATTCTTTTGAGAAAAGAATTTGGAGGCTAGCACCTCGGTGATCAAAGAAACTGTTCGTGTGGATTACTGGCAGAGGGAGAACTCTGGGAGTGGACTCCGTGGAACTCGCCCCGTACAACCATCGTTTTGAAACTCTGAGGTATAACACTAACCAAAAGTTTTAAATTCTACTAGCGGATCCGTTCGGGAATCATAGGACCTAGTCGTTTTTAATTATTTATTTTTGCTTCTGCTGCCTTAGGCGCCTAGGATTCCCAACATCTTGGTCAATCCACATTCCTCAGCACGGCAATCAACCAAACCCGTACTTAGCCCTTATGGCTACCCTGTTACGGGCAACGTTAGACTAAGCCAAAGTCTGACAACTGTAACGCCGTAATAATGATGACCTCAGGTCTAAGGCATCGCGACAGGTGTACAGGAGAGGCAAGCTGATGACTAAACCCATGCAGGACTCTCTGAGTCAGTCCAGCAACTCGTAACCCCTTACATAATTGCACCATGACTCTCGTCCCAGCATCTAGTGCATGCATCTCTATGCACCGAGGTCATGCTGGTCTTGGTTCATTTCCGTTCCCACGAAAACAATCGACCAGGGACATAATTTAGATTAATTATCTCATAATTAATCACGGATGCTATCATAGTAAACACGCTAATTATGATAACTGAATAATTTATCTCTATAAATTAATCCAAATGTTCATAACATTTCACATAAAATGATTGGCCCTAGGGCACAATCTCCAACATAGATGACTACGCCTTTCTGCAAACGGGTACGAGGAATCTAAGATAGAATCATAATTTAAAACCTCAATCAATATTACAATCCAAAAATCAAAACCTAGAGACCCAAAGGTCTAACCATCACAATACTATTAGTCTAGTATCTACAAGACTAGTTTACTTAGAACACTTATTTGAAATTATCTTATTCTTACTTGCCCTTACTAGGATTCTCTATAAGACCTACAACCAATAAACCAATCAACCAGACTGGGANACATGGCATAAACTCAAAATAAAGGTTGATAATTAACCCATAAGTTTGAGTTAGTGGATAAAGGTTGATCATTCAAAAAAATCTCATAGTTTAAATCTTTTGTTCGTACCAAACAGAAAGATAAAGTGCAAATTAATGTAGAATCAAGATTCCATTTTAATTGTTCTTTTATTGGACAGTACTGTGTTATGGCTTTTCAATTAAGTTATGGCCATATATATAACATGATAAGGAGGTCTAAATCCTCTAGAACATCATCATCAATTCATCATCACCATCAAAATAATAATAATAGTAATAATAATATGAGTAAAAACAGTTACTTTATAATATAAATTGAAAAGATACTTAAGTAAGATATGTTTAATTACATTGATGATGAACAATAAAAAAATTAATATAGGTATTTAAATTTAAACAAACATTAATTATTTTCTTCCATTCTCATATTGCTCTTCCATACAAGTATATTCTACACAGGCCTAGAAAGTGCTTGTTATGTTTAATTTAAGTATAAAAAATGCATAAATAATTTTTTTTTCCTTTTACATATTGGTAATTAGGGTGTGGAATGCAGCAATTGTCCCATAACGAATTCGAATGTCCGAGTATGAGATCAAATCATAGTTGAATTATGGTTCTTGGACGTCTGTTCTATCATGTATTAAAGAAATAGAGTTGCGCATCTGTTAACAGTTATAACTTTTAACCTAATATGGTAAGCGCTTGCTAAGAGGACAAAAAAAAACAAATGATATCAGAGCCAAGGTTATAGGTTTGATTCTTAGCAAAGCAATTGCTAAGAGAAAGATTATTAGCCAAAGTGTGACAGCAATTGTTTTATGACAAGAATCAAAGTATGAGGCCAAGTCACATATAGTCGAATCATGACATTTGAACATATGTTCTATTGTGAGTTAATAAAATAGAATTACACTCTTTCTAGCACTATAACATTTGGCCTAATGATAAATATTTGATCTAACATTTATTTTTAAAAAATAGTATCAATTCAAACATAGCATTTATTTGTTTTGTGGCGGTTTTAAGAACCGCCGCTAAATGGCATTAAATATTTTTTTTAAATGTTATAATTTTTTATTTTGTTATTATTATTTATATTTGATTATTAGCTTTTAAATTAAATAAGAGCATCAATAAATCTAAGATATTTCCTAAAATATATTAATTATCCAAAATATAATAAATTAAACAAAATATCCAAGTCTTTCCATCCATACAAATTTCAATATTCATGGAAATTAAACTTTCATCCATACATAAATCTAAATATTCATGGAAACTGTCTTATCTACTAGAAATGATAGTAGGTTGATCTAACACTAAGAAGGGATCATGGTGCATGACTTGATGAAGATGAAGGACGAACATCTGATGGAATTTCCTACAAAAATGAATTATAACATTAAATTACAAAAAAAATTGATATGTAAATATGTGTGTTTTAATAAATAGTTTTAGTAATATACCTCATCAACATCCATTATTGATGCAAACTCTGGTGGTGGAGCTGTATTTCCAAACATGTTTTTGAACATATATTTCACACAACTTTGCATCTTCTTTCTTAGCTCAGTTTCAACCTTTAATTGTGACTCTAATTGTGTTATCTTGTTTGAGTCATTTGTACGGTCCCTAGGAGTTGAGCTAGTAGTGGATAACCCAAAGACACGAGAAGGAGTTGGTCCAAATCCTAAACCATGCACTCTTCCTGAGTGTTCTGGGCCTAATACTTGTGCAAGGGAATCGTGGGGTCCAATTTTTTGAGATGAACTTTGTTCTGACTCAATCTCAATAATTTTTTCCTGCATATAGAAACACATCTATAAAGAATCAAAATGTTTGTTTTATGCATGGATGGGTGGTCATCACATGTGTGGATGCAACAAGGGATATTCATTTAAAAAATTGAAAACAAATGACAAGAACTTTTTTTATTCATTATAATGGCACATGCATATTCATTGACTCAGATGCTCCCTGCAAGAAACCAGAAATTTAGTAGCAAATAAAAGAAATCTTAGTTCACTTTATCAAAGAGCAACAGTTAGGCTCAAGTCATATCTAGATTATCCTTCCATAATTTAAGATATGCTTTTAATCTACAATAACGCACAGACTGATGTAGTTATGGAATCTGGCTAGATAGTTGACAAGTTGGTGAAGAAGTCTAGATTAATATATATGTATTGGTGCAGTTGCATGTAAAACAGACTTGTGTTCTCAAAGTGAACATTCAGTGTGATGGGTGTAAGCACAAAGTGAAGAAAGTAGTATATTGTTATATATTTGCAGAACAATTTCATTATCTGATTCCCAGCTACACCAAAATGTACAAGTATTTTCACTTGAAAAACAGATAGCATTTGGCCAAAAGAAAAACAGAGAGCACACACAGAAAGAAAAGGAATACAACTCACAAATCAGTAAAAATCTTAACAGCGAAGCCAATGAGCAGACATCTTTCATGTCAATGTAGACCAAAGAAAAAAGTTTGGTCTCCATTCATCAAAAGGGATCTCCATACTTTCCCCAACTTATTCACAAACAAACATCCCCTTTCCCTTTGATCAGACATATAAGAAAGTGAGATAGATAGATATATAACCTTCATCAAATACAATAAGATCAAATAATTATATACACTTTTCCTCCTTTTTATTTAATATTAATATATGAAGTAAACGACCATTATATTCCTGACAGGATTAAATATTAGCCCAGTTATTACCAAAAAAAAAAATATATTAGCCCAGTCAATGTTGAGTAAAAGTGACTATAATTGATAAGATTTTAGCCTTTTCTTTATACCCCCCTATCAAAAAGTATACCTTAGTTAAATCTTCATTTCAATAATTCTTATATCTACCATGCATCATGAAATTGTTTCTGATCGTTAATTCCACTAACTTACTAGCTATATTTCTAGTCTTTGAAATGTTATATAAGAAATTTGTTTGTGATGTGACATGGCAAGTCCTTAATCAGTAAAAATGCACCTTGTGAGATCCATTAGGCATATCTGACCAACAAACCACCAATCTAGTAAGAAAAATGCCAAGCATGGTTTTAAAATAACAAATCAGTACATACGATGGAAAACATGGATATAAAACGAGTAAATCTACTGATTGAGGAGAAACACTGCAGAGAAAAAAATAATATATTGTATCATATAAAAACATGAAGAGCAGAGTAAATCAGCTAAGGGTTATATCGTCACTAACCTCTACTGTGCAAAGGAAGCAGAATGGTCCTCTAAAAATCTGAAAGCCTTTCAGTGAATGGTAGATGAGAGTTTTGAGGTTTTTGAGGGAAATTAAGTTTTGGCTAAAATGCACTTTTGGTCCTATAACTTTGGCAAAGGTTTCAATTTGGTCCAATAACTTTTTTTGTTGCAATTTTAGTCCCATAACTTTGGCAAAGGTCTCAGTTCGCTCCCATTACTTTTTTTGTTGCAATTTTGGTCCCATAAATTTTGAAAACGTCTCACAGTTGGTCTCAAACTGATTTTCATTCATTATTTGTCATTAAAAATGATCTGACATACTGAGTTTGATGATGACGTGGAAAATATGAGTGAAGTTATGGGATGGATGTAAATCAGTTTGGGACTAATGGTGGGATGTTTTCAGAAGTTATGGGACCAAAATTGCCACAAAAAAAGTTATGGGACCAAATTGAGAACTTTGTCAAATTTATGGGACCAAAATTTCAACAAAAAAAATTATGGCACCAAATTGAAACCTTTGCCAAAGTTATGGGACCAAAAATGTACTTTAGCCTTAAATTTTTAAGAGGGAAATGAAAGGGACAATAAAACTAAGGAGGGCTCGAGATTAGCATCGTGTGAAATTTTGCCTCTGCATCATTTACATCTTATGCAAATCAAGCAATGCTAAGAGGGGTTTCATAATTGAGAGCAGAGGAAGCACTACATGATTATTATTATTAATTTAGTATTTATCTAAAATGTGCCTTAAGGACACATTTTAAGGTTTCCTCTGATTGGTTAGTAGAGTATCTTATATCTTGAAATCTACGAAAATTCATTTAAAAGATAATTTTTAATGTTTGAAAACTTAACTAATAAAAAAAAATCTTAATATGTGTCCTAATGGCACATGTTAAAAGGACCCATTAATACCTTCTAAGGCAAAGAAAGGGCCTTCCATGACCCATTAATGCCTCTTCATTAATGCAATTGATAGAAAATAGTCAATGTGACATAATAATGATTCACATATAATATTATCTGATTCAATCATTATTTAATATGATAAACTTTAATCATATGATAATACTTTTAATTTTAATCATTGATATTTTATTAATATCAATGATTAAAATTACTGGAAGAATGTTTGATAATGTTTTATTAATATCAACTGTCACAGTTTTAATTTGATATTTTATCTCTTTGATAATGTTTAAGTCAATTTAATTTTCCAATACTTTAAATTACCAGAAGAATGTATGTAGAACAATGTAAAACATTGACAAATTATAGGAGTTTATACATTTGTCCATTTAGTAATCCATTGATTTGATAGGAATAAATATATTAGCCAACAACTTTGTCAACCAAGAATCTTGAGCCTCATGATCTTCATCTTCCATGTATCGTTATGAAACTCTTTGATCTCTACGAAGACTCCAAAGTTAAGTTGACTTGTTATACCATAAGCATAAGACACACACACACATATATATATATATATATAGGTGAATGGTTTTAGGGTTAGATTGTAGAACAACGACTCTATTAAACAACGACATTAATAAAAAAAGATATTCATAAAAAATGACATCAATAAAGAACGACATTAGCCCAACATTTAATGTTACGTACTTTTTTATGACTATATATACTTTTTTCTCTTTGTTTTAATATTTCAAGATGCTAGGTTGTAATAAATACGAATGTGTTTCAATGTTGGAATTCCATAATGAAATTAGATATGAAAAAGACAATTACCTATTTATCCATGCTATCATAACATAAAGTTAAGCCAAATTCAATTCACTTTTAATTTTTCTATGTTAAGTTTTTCTTAATTATTGAATGTCACTTGATTTAATTTTATTGATCTAATTATACTTCCCAAATAATATATTGAATCTTGACTTTTTAACCATTTTTTCAATGTTGTAACAAATACCGATGTGTTTCAATGTTGGAATTCCATAATGAAATTAGATATTGAAAAGATCATTTTCTATTTATCCATGCTAGAATAACAAATAAATTTAAGTTAAATTCAATTCACTTTTAATTTTTCTATGTTAAGTTTTTCTTATTTATGAATGTCACTTGATTAAATTTTATTAATCTAATTATATCTGTCAAATAATATATTGAATCTTGATTTTTTAACCATCTTTTCAATGTTGTAATAAATACTAATGTGTTTCAATGTTGGAATTCCATAATGAAATTAGACATGAAAAAAGATCATTTTCTATTTATCCATGCTATCATAACAAATAAACTTAAGCTAAATTCAGTTCACTTTTAATTTTTCTATGTTTAGTTTTTCTTACTTTGTGAATGTCACTTGATTTAATTTTATTGATCTAATTATACCTGGGAAATAATATATAGAATCTTGAATTTTAACCATTTTTTAAAGTGATGATCTGTAACCATTTTTAGTTATACTTGATAAGATCAATAATGATTTTTTATTATTATTATTTAATTATTACAGGAAGTGAATATTATTATCCATAATTATAAAGTAGTTGTAGCTAAATAACTATTTTCTGTAAAGTTTAAATAACTCTATACATTAGGTGATCAGAGATAGTTTTAATTTGCTATTTTGTATTTTGTTTTTTATCTATAGGTTTTTTTTTTATTTCCACCTATTAATTAAATGTGAAGGGATTAAGAGTTGGGTTACGATATTTCACCTAACTTTAAAGTAAGTTTTATCACTAAAAGAACGGTAAATTATACTTTAGTACCATGTTCTTTCAAAAGTGACACTTTGGTATCCTATTCTTTGCACCATTAACATTTTGGTACCCTGTTCACTTTGGTACCCTTTCTATAAACTAATTTCACTTTGGTACCCTGTTCTTTGACAATTTGTTACCCTATTCTATCTTTTTTTAAGGTACCAAAGTGTTAACGGTGCAAAGAACAAGGTACCAAAATATTATTTTTGAAAGAACAAGGTACCAAAATGTTAGCAGTGCAAAGAACAGGGTACCAAAGTGTCACTTTTGAAAGAACAGGGTACCAAAATGAAATTGGTCCATAAAAAAGGATACCAAAGTATAATTTACCTTTAAAAGAATAAAAAGAAATGAGTAAAATAAAAAAGTTCTTGTCATTTGTTTTCAATTTACATTATACTTTTTCCTCAAATCACCACGATTGATTTTCAGTTTACAATTTATTTTTACGAAAACATTTGATTGTTCTTTTTTAATGCGGAAGATTGTCATATACGAAATGATTTGCCTACTCACTGTGACATTTTAAAAACGTAAAATCCCACATTTGTTGGGGTTGCCCATACAACATGATGGCATTTTCGTATAACACCTTACTTACGTTCTGTTAAAATGTAATATGTTATGCAGGGAATGTTTGCTCTTAACCATTAAAGTTGTCCAATGACATCAAATTAATACTTCTATCTATTTGTTTTGAAAAGCAAATCGTTGTTGATAGGGGTGTGCAAAATCGAATTTAATCCGACCGAAACTGATACTTTAAATCAGATCGAGTTTCTCAAATAGAAAAGGACAAGTTGCATTTTTAACAAGTTGAGCGTGTTATGGAATTGGATCCACTGCAGTGTGTTGGGAAATCACAGAGGGAGCGCAGCGGAAGAAATTAAAAATTTTGGACTAAAACTCGAATAAAACTAAAAGGCTAACTCTGTGATTCCTTCCAGGATCCACTAACTATGTTTATACCAGATAAGAAAAGGATGTTTACCTAGTTTCAATCGGTGACTTATCGTGTTCGCGAATTTGAGAAGTCCACTGAGTGTCCTTCCTCTACCGGTGATCCACACGAGCAGTTTGGCAGATGCCTAGGTGCTAGCCTCCTTCACTTCTTCCCAAGTGAATACGGGAACTCTATCTATGATTCTTGAATAATCAAGAACTGTTCTTGATTATCAAGATTGATTGGGNTACCTATTACGGTTACAATCCGAAATTTGTTGTTCTTTCGCCCAGATGTGTGAGATGATGATGCAATCGAATTAGAAGTCAGAGGTGTTGGGATTGTTGATGAAGATGGAATATGTGATGAATGTGGAATATGTGATGTGGATGGTGCTATAGATGGAATAGGAGTTGGATTATGACAAAGCAAGAGCATCATAACTCATTTTAAAAAATTGGATACTTGGATTACAATCATAAGCCTCAACATAATAAATATGGATTTAAATTCAAATTTGTCATGGCTTGAAATGCAATGTTATAGTGCTATATATATATATATATATATTGATAACTTTGAAAATTCGAAATACATTAATTTCATGCATGTAAGAAATTAATATTCCTTGCGATGTAAGAATTCTCACTTAAAAGTTCAGATATAGAATCTAGCAAGTAGCAATGCTAGCTTCTTTGTAGGGGAAAAAAGGTGTCTTCCACCATGCAAATTACGAAAAATCAAATTAAAAAAAAAAGGTGTCTTTCACTTTAATTTATTCCTCCCTTCTTCTTGACAAGAACATAGAGTATTAATTAAATTCTATTATTTAACGATTTAACACATGTTCTGCTTATTGATGTTGAAGGCAGAAGCTTAATTTAATGTTGGATTTATTCTTGCCAAAGGAAAAAAAATCAAATTAATTTTTATTAGTGTTTATCACCGTGTCAAAATCCCCTATTAAAAATATATATAACTTATAAACTATATACTTGATTTTTTATAATATTTTTAATGTGCTATTTTTTTTTACAAATTTTGATAATAAACAATTTTTAAAATAAAACTATCAAAATCTTGCCTCTTGGAGAAATATATATGCTCTATACTATTATATATGTGTTTGATATGTTATGGTCGTTCTAATAAAAATAATGTTTTGTAAATTATATAGAATATACTAAAAATATAATTATAAAATTATAGTTACAAGTATTATCTGTAAAGAGATGACTAAGTAGGATGTATTAGTGTAAATTGTAGATTATGTTCTTTTGATGTGCTTCTTTTGGAAAAGAGTTGAGTGTTGGCTTTTAGGTTAGCAAAATTCAATCTAAACTCACTTTGGAAAGTGACAAAAAATCTCTGGATTTGAGGCCTTATGGAACTAATAAGGAGAGTACAGTACTTTTCATCTTTTCAACTTTCTCTTTATGATTAAAGATTACATGTTTAGGACATTAATTAAGAAAGATTAACTCTTAAGTAATCACGAGTTTTGATATTAATGCATGTTTGACAATTGAACCTACCTAGCTAACATAATTTTCAATGCATTGATAAGTGCACATAATATATATCTAAGATGTTTCTCAAATATTTATTTATATTTATACATAGATACAAGATTGTTTTATAATCAAGTATGTACAAAATATTCAAGATTTTAACTCTTCAAATTTAAACTACAACATTACTCTAGAGATATGTGTACATGCATGTTTATTTTTTTCTCTAGTGAGTGATTCCACATTTAGATTATTAAAGAAAAAGTAGTGTTATGTAGTTAACTTTTTTTTTATATCTAAATTCTTTTCTCTCGATTTTTGAAAAGAAAAAATTTAAGTTTGGAATCAATAACAAAGTATGTATTTCTATCTTTATACATTTAACCCTTTCACCTTTACTTTAATTTTCCTTTCTCTCTCTTTTACCAATATCAATTGCCTTTTAATTAATTTATTATTCTTTTTTAAGTACAAATGTTGTCATCTCATCATTTAACTATTACATGGATGATCATCATTTACTAGCCCATGGTATTGTTTTGGCTACTATGTAAGATCATTTTAAAGTGATCATATTGAATTCAAGCTTATTAAAAAGAAACCCACGTATACACACACATATCGAGAGAGAGAGAGAGAGTTTTTTCTGCTTTTTCACCCTAGCATTTAGAATTTTGTCCAACTAATTCAATTCAACATGTGTCACACACTTAATTATGATGGGAGAATCTTCCCTACAAAAGTAACTATATTCACAAGTTCTCAAACTCGCGCAACGGACTTTGTTTTTGTGACACTAGCACCTTAATTATTTAAGTGATATTAAGTTATTGGTCACTTGGATCAATTTGATATAAATTATAATTAAATCATTTTTATTGTACTATAATTACTAATTAGAGACATCTTGAAATTAAATTTCTTATTTATGCGATTTTAAGGACTCAATTTCTTACATGGAACCACGCATGCGTTTAAGATTTAAGTATTTAACTCTCAAAGTATTTATGGCACAAGAAAAAAAAAAAGTTCAAATTGATATGAAGTAGAGGCGAGAACCAAAATAATGGGGGCTTTCTGATAATGACTTGAAATCATGGTTATGAAAACCGGACCGGCCGGTTCAACCGGTTGGACCGTGAACCTGGCACCAGGCCGGTCCGAGTCACTCCCAGAATCGGCCGCCAAAAAACCGGTCAAACTGGCCAAGAACCGGGAAAACCGGACTGAACCGGTGGTAAACCGGTTGAACCGTTTATAATGTGATTTTTCATTTTTTTTTTCCTTTTTTGATTTTTTGTCTTTTTCAATAGTTATGGGTAAAATATTAGATAATATTGATTATGAACCAAAATTTAATAGAGAAAGTGATCATAAAATTTCATTTGATGACATTATATTGATGAATATTATGAAAATTGACAATATCTATATTATTGGAATTAGAATTTTATCATTTTTAAGCTTTTTTTATTATTTTTAATTTATTTATTTGCTAACGGTCCGACCCCGGTTGGACCCCGGTTGAACCATTGAACCTTGAACCACTACCTCGACCGGTTGAATGTCCGGTCCGGTTTTTATAACCCTTGCTTGAAATAATTCACAATTTTCGTCACAAATTATTAAGTGTATCACATAAATTAATTATTACACGTATATTTTGTGACGAATTTCAAATGAATTAGTAGCAATTTCCAAATAAGAAAATAGTCTTAAAATTTCTTTAGAAAAAAACTAGTGTCTTTTATTATTTACCTACCTTAGTAATGGAAAATCTTCGACTGATCACCTGATAGTTCAGCATATCTAATGTTCACCCTCAACCCATTGAGTTAGCTTCGCAATGTCGTTTCTGCTAAGTATGTTCCTAAAATGTATTATTATATTAACAATGGCTCAGTATAGTGGTTGGCGAGTTATACCCATAGGTGAGAAGACTCAAGTTCGATTATTAGGGTTAATATTGTTGGAAGGACTATAAATTATTCACTCTCCAGTCTAAATGGGGTTAATCTTTATCTAGACCATTACACAGATAGATAGAAAAAACTCATTGTTCACACGAAAAAAAAATGTATTATAGCTAACCTTCTCATGATATTCATCTCTCTTAACACCTTATGTAGGTATTCATATTCCATTCTCTTTCTATGTGGTTTTCTCTTTTGTTTTCATCAACTAACTAACTTAAGTATTGAAGAAGCCTTATAGAGGATTATATATGCATTTGATTAATTAATAGCTTTTCTCAAGTTCATGGAAAGCAATCAAGAAACTTTCTAATAAGCTATCAAGAATAAAAATCATCATCTAGTATTTTTTTTATTATTCGCTTATATATAGACAAATCTAAATTTGGACCACCCTTGGTATCTCTCCGATTTTATTTTTCAAAGTGAAGCAATCCCAAGAAAATTGGCAATTCACACATCATCACATGAGAGAATGGTATCTATAGCTCCTAGGTTCATTTTTTAAGTTACCATTGAGTTATTATATAAAGCTAGGAGATACACTTGCCTACACAGCTAAGCACACTATTATAGTATGAATTTAATTATTACAAACGAACTGTAAATTTAAATCTTTCATATATTTTTAAAAACCACTTGTCTTTCTTCATGTTACTATATGATATTTTAAACCTTTTTTAATTACTAGTGTATTACATTGGGTTACATACACATGGAGATAATAAATTAATAAGACCTCGATATTTATCATTCACATCGGACAAACATTACTTTATCGTTGTTTTTTCGAATGATCTTAGATATGATCTTTGCCTTTATGTGTGTGTGTATAAATGTGTGTATATCACATAAAATCTAATTTGAAAATGTTAATAAAACAATTTTGAATTAATTAAGGAAATATTTTTTTTTCAGGTTTTTTAATTATATAAGTTTCTAAAACTTGATTTTTATTTAATAATTTTAAATATTTTTTTAAAAATTGTTGTTAGAAAAAAGAAAGAGCTTCCTAGCTATGGATTTTTTTTGTAAAGTTAGAAAAATTAATTTAATTTTTAAAAATATTTAAAATATCTTTGTAATGTTATAATCATAGCCTGTTTTAAGAAATGATTTAAAAAAATGTTATTAATTAAAAAATTATGTAAAACACCTTTCCATTCATATCTTCAATGAAAATTAAAATAGGAAACAATGAAAAGGCAAACACACCCTTGGTTTATGTATAAATAATTAGATATATACATAGCTAAAAGATTTGTTTGTTCATGAATTTAAAAAACAATTTTTTTTTTATTGTTAATAGTTTTAAATTCTTTTTGTGAAGCCCCCACCCCCCTTTTGGCCCATTTGCTGAAGTCCCTTTAATTTGTCTAGAAACAAAAAAAAGTAAATGTTATTTTCATCTTTTTCTTTTTGAGTTTCAGTGTGTGCACGAGCATAGCTAGGAAGCTCTTTCTTTTTTTTTTTTTTATAAAAAAGAAAAAGGAAAAAAAGCCAAAAGATTCATTCCATATAAAAGTAAAGTTCATTAACACTGAGAAATGTTAAATAAACTTATTTTTCTAAAAAAAACTACAATATCAGAATAAATCTTTTGAAAATTGAATGGGTGAGTGAATTAACTTTTTTTTTTTNCTTTCTGATTTGGGTTGGTTTCAATGCAATAATGAAGCAATAAAAAAATCAGGCCAAAAAAAAACTGAACCAATAAAATGAGTAAACTAATAATTTGGTCCTGAAAAGATTACTGAACTGACAACTCAATCTCTAAAAGATTGAAATATATAATTTAGTTCTTGAAAGATCAAAACGGTATACTAATTAGTCCTTTTTATGAACTAAATAGTATATTATTTTAATCTTTTAGGGACTAAAAAATCTACTGTTTTGATCTTCCAGGGGCTAAATTGTATATTTTAATCTTTTAAGGACCGAGTTGTCAACTCAATGATCTTTTAGGGACCAAACTGTTAGTTTACTCTAATAAAATCGATCACTCTAATTAAGATCAATAATTTAGTTTATAAAATAAATAATTATATTCTATTTAATTTTTAAGTTAAGAGTATTATTCAAAATTTAATAACTAATTTAATTTAATTTTAATTTTTGTTAAAATTATTATAAATGACTGAAATAAAAAAAAAACTGTTTGCTATTTTAACAAAATAATTAATTTCGTTATAACTGCATATCTCATAAATTAGATAATATAATTTTATCTTTTAAAAATTAAAATAAAATATTTTTTACTATTTAAAAACTAAATTATTAATTTATTATAAAAATTATCAAATTTTAAAATATCTTTAAATTTTTGTAAATTCACGAGGCTTGGTTGACAATATATTAAAAATAAATTAGAAAGATTATGAGTGATTATTGTAAGAGAAAACTTATATTTTGTAGTCATTAAACTTATACTTAATGAGTAAACCAATCTTTGAATAATTAAAATATACGACTCGATCCTTTTTTTTTCTGATTAAATCATGGGTATTCTCTGCTTACCGTGTAACGGTCTAAACGAAGACTAATTTCATTCGGGCATCAATAGCGAAATAGTTAGAGCTCTTCCACCCAACAATGTCGACTCTAAAGATCGAACCTGAGTCTTCTCACCTAGGGTGTAGCTCGCCAACCACTACACCATACATTTGTTGGTTATACGACTCGATCTTTAATCGTTAATAATTTGATATTTAAGTTTGACCAAAGAATTTAAAAATTAAAAAGTACAAACTTAAGAACCAAAAAGTACAAATTGGTTCCAATTTAAGGATTAAATCATTGACTATTACGATATTTAAAAAACTGTGTGGTGTATTTTAATTACTTTAGAATTAATTTATTGATTATTGATACGGTATAAATTTAAATATCAAATAATAAATTTTTTTCTCATTATAATAAAACTGAATACTAGTTATGCAGGATTTGAAGCGGAATTTCGATGATCTAGTACTAAAGATTAATAATCGACTGGCTGGATGGAAAAGTTAACTGTTTTCTCAGGCTAGGAGAGTCACGCTAATTAAATCGGCTATTCAGTCGGACCAAGTGTATAAATTGTCGTGCTTTCAGGCTCCGAAGAAGGTAACGGAATTTATCAACAGCGTGATGACCAACTTCTTTTGGGGGTTCAATGGGGATAAGAAGCGAGCTCATCTTCTCAATAGGCGCTTCATTTTTAAACCCAAGAAAGAGGGAGGGGGGTTTAGGGTTTCGTGATACGGGTTTAGTCAACGAAGCCCTACTTGCAAAACATACGTGGAGAATTCTAGACAAACCTAATTTCGTAGTTTCGCAATGGGTTCGGAACAGGTATGATTGGGCACTTGTCGTTAGTGCCGCCAAATTAATACTCAAGCTATGCCCGAATATTATATTTATATATAATATAGTGCACAACCCAAGGTCGGATCTCTACAGAACTTCTTAGATGAGAATAACAATTGATTGTGTAAATAATTACGAATTCAGGTCCAATGATTTGTGGGTTAGCAATATTATTATGATGAGAACAAGAAAATAAAGAACATAAAGAAACTAAAGAAAAGATAACAGAATGAATATGGAAAGATGAGAATATGAAAACCCTAGAGAATAATCACGAAGTCTACCATCATAGCCCAATAACGATAATCAAGAAGTTATTATTATAATTATGTCAAGCAAAATCACATCCAATATTATATCTCGTATACACGAAATATGGATTAATCATGATAATCATAAACGACTCAAACCAAGTAAACAATTTATAATTAAACATAACAATCCTTAAGCAATGGCGATAATAGAAACAATAGATAGATCACTCTGTCATACAACCATAATTCAACTGAATGTGTAAGAGCAAACTTTATTAATGGTCAAACCAACACACTAATATTGTTTATGGAAGAATTAAAACGATCTAATGACTATTGTCTAAGACCAAACACAACAATAATAATAAAAACTCCTTGGACATCGACGTCCGTTGAGCTCAGGCTTCATTCGGATTCTCCTCTAGGATGAAGAACGTTTAGGCTATTATCATAGAGACCTAATGACAGCTACTCTATTCTATTATATTATGCCACCAGTTGAGGTGCTGGGGCAATTCTCGGATGCTTTGAATGCAGAATGACGAATTCTATTTATAGGCTCGAAAATATGCTTGATCCGCAAGTCAAGGAACAAATTTGGACTTGAGCCGTCAGCTCAACACGAGGGCGCAACGCAAAATACGCGATTTTTCGATTATTATCTCCGTATCTTGAATCCTAGCCGTCCAAATTATATGTTTAAACTTCGGAATATCCTGAGCCGCGAGATTTCCAATTTGAGCTACTGGCTCAAATTGACGGCTCAGCGCAATTTCCGCGCTAAAGATATTTGTTGACGTCATACTCTTCTTAGAGTCCCGCATCGCTGGAAGTCCTGATTTGGGCCGGCGGCCCAACACGATGGCGCAAAACTTTTTGTGCTTTTTGTGATCCTCTCGCTGATTCTAGACGTTTCCCATTGGTTAGACCCTGTTTGGATATCTGAAACACTGACAAACCCATTTAATAGCACTTATTTATAAAATACAATAAATAAACACTAAATAACCTATTTTTATCCATTTTATTATGCCATACCTTAGTGCAGCCATTAGCACATTAATTGGTCTAATTGCAATATATTAGCATTATAAACATGTAAAAAGAAGACCAAATAACATGTCAATATTTGGGCTGATCAAATCCCCAACACTTAAGACTTTGCACTCCTATGCAAAGGTACGAAGTAGAAGAAAAGATAACATGCCAAACAATCAAGGAACTTTCCTAAGTTCATGATTCAAGGCCAGCACATAGTCATAGCCTAGAGCTAGAGAATTCACCAAGCAAGTAACTCTGTAAAGTAGCGCGATCTAATTTCTATAAGACCAATTCCAAAAGTGTATCGCTCTCCTCACTAATTGGGTAGTTTCTCTCAAGTCATTCCTTAGACTAAGCTTCCTACCATAGGCTTGTAAAATTTCTCAATGTCTCCACCACAAGTGTCAAATAATCCAAAATCAAGAGGTCTTTAATAGGGTTGTAATGTCAGAATAAAGTCTAATATTTGTAAGAAGAAATAAAGAGGGAAAAGAAAGGAATTTTGGTGTTTAATTTAGAAAATTTCAAATTAGTATACTTGATAACCAACACCTTATGAAACTTTTCATCCTCTTTTCCAAGGGGAATTGCCAGTCTTACTTGAAGCACATATATATGGAGAGTCAATAAGCACAATACTCTCTCCTTTTGTTTGATTGGCCAATCTTTTTTTTTCTCTTGCTTTTCTTTTGATTTTCTTTTCTTTTTATTTAGCAAGATACTTTTTTTTCTCATATATATTTTTCTGAATATAACTGGCAAACCCAATCTTAAGAGGGATTAAAACAAAACAAGGATTATGGCAACCAATTTCGACTAAAAGAAATCCTGAGTCATATTGAAAACACCTAGTTAAAAGGCTCAAAGGCGCTAACAAGGGATAATGTGTTTATGGCTAGTGTTTGGGATAAAAGGGTGAAGAAACAAATGCCTCTATCATATTAAGGATATTTAATCACATAAAGCTTTGACCAAGAATTAAGACAAGTTCTAGAGAAAACAAAACTAAGAGACTAAAATGTCACTCAAAAGATAGGAAATATTTAGGCTTAAACTTCCAACTAGGTTGGGTTTCTCTCAAATTGGTCTATAAAAATCAAACAATACTACTAAACCTAGGAAATTACTTAGATATTCTAAAGCTATAGAAAACAACTAAGACTAAACTCTTATCATAAATATGAAATTGTTCACTCAAGACTTCAAAACATATTAAAAATTCAACTAACTCGACTTCTACTCAAAAAGTGAAAAATACAAGTGTAGATTATGTAATCAAACACCAAAATAAGTAGGCAAAAATAATAATTTTAAATTTTAAAATTTATAAGATTTTCAAAATAGTACCTAAAATTTAAAATTTTTTGGTAAACCAAAATGTAAGTTACTCTAACTTACTCCTCTCCCCCACACTTAAAACTTAACATTGTCCCCAATGTTAGAATTAAATAGGAGTAAAGAACTAAGATGAGAGTGTGAATTTCACTCTTCTCTCCCCCACACTTAGAAAAACACATTGTCCTCAATGTTTAAGGGCAATAAAATAAAAATAAGGGAAAGAAAAGAGGAAATTTAAAATTGAGAATTTATTAAATTACAAACGAGAAATTAAATTATTAAATAGCCAATAAAGATAAACTTGCAAAGTTTATCACTCCCCCACACTTTAAAGCTCGCATTGTCCTCAATGCACAAGGACAATGAATAAAATAAAAGGGGGAAATAATAAACAAAGCAAAAATAAATTATTTTTCAAAAGGATATTAAGAAAAGGACAGAAATTCCCTTTTCTAGACCGGAGGAGAATATAATTTTTTGAGAGTTCAAATAATAATGATCAGGGAGTGTGAATCAAAACAAAAACAAAAACGAAATCAAAAATAAAATAAAATACTGAAAGCAGTAAAAGCTAACCTACTGGAGTTGTTTCCTCCCTCACACTTATCTTGCAAATAAACTTGTGCAGGTTCTAAAATGAAATCTTGAAGATGTTGCTCCTCTAATCTCTCAAGTTGAGAATGAGTTGACTCCAGTGCTTGCTTAGGAGGTAGCATGGGGTCTTCCACAAATTTCTCTAGAGTTGAGTAACTTGCACTCATAACTCGACATTCTCGAGTTAAATGCTCAAGCTTCTGTTGCATTTCAACAACATGTGAGTTCATCTCCACCATACCATTCGCAAAGACTTGTGAAATATCATCAACATTTGACATTGGTGAGGGTCGGAATGAATTTATCATGGATGGGATGTTGGGGGTTTCAAAGTGACTTGGGGATTCCCACTGATAATTGGGAGCTCCATAATTGTACCCTTCTTCCCTAATACCTTCCTCGATTTGTTGATTATCTCGTTGATGGCTATCACTGTTTTGATATTGGTTACTTCCATAAGACTTGATCTTCTCCGCTGATTGTTTCATAAACTCCCTAAATTTTTCAATTATTATCTCCGTATCTTGAATCCTAGCCGTCCAAATTATATGTTTAAACTTTGGAATATCCTGAGCCGCGAGATTTCCAATTTGAGCCGCTGGCTCAAATTGACGGCTCAGTGCAATTTCCGCGCTGAAGATATTTGCTGACGTCATACTCTTCCCAGAGTCCTGCGCCGCTGGAAGTCTTGATTTGGGCCGGCGGCCCAACACGATGGCGCAAAACTTTTTGTGCTTTTTGTGATCCTCTCGCTAATTCTAGACGTTTCCCATTAGTTAGACCCTGTTTGGATATCTGAAACACTGACAAACCCATTAAATAGCACTTATTTATAAAATACAATAAATAAACACTAAATAACCTATTTTTATCCAATTTATTATGCCATACCTTAGTGCAGCCATTAGCACATCAATTGGTCTAATTGCAATATATTAGCATTATAAACATGTAAAAAGAAGACCAAATAACATGTCAATATTTGGGCTGATCAAGGTATCTAACCCTGTATTCGGATTTTGATTTCAAACCAGGTGCCTTAGATTCGATAGTTTGGAAGGGCGTCAAGCATAGTGCACACATTATTACAGATCATCTTAGGTGGAGACTTGGGATGTGGGACAAGATCGATATTAAAAGCAGGTTTTGGAGTGGTCATATCCATGGGTATCCCTCTGGGGTGCTTGTTTGTGATTTTTTGGATCATAATACACATAATTGGGACATTCAGAAGATCAATCTAGTATGTTCTCTCGGGGAAGCGGCGACTTTGATTAATAATCCAAGGCCGGTGCGTTCAGTCCCAGATTCGTGGATTTGAACTCCTGTTGCCACCAGGTCGTACACCACTGCAACGGGTTTTGAGCTGCTTTGTCGTGTGGACCATCCAGATTGTGGCAATAACTCTTGTATGATTTTTCCATGGAAGGAATTCTGGAGTACGAAAGCTCCTATGAGGGTGCTGTTGAGTGCTGACGGTTTGGAAGATCTTCAACAATGTAATCTCTACCTTCTCGAATCTCAATCGACACCATCTTCACTGTGAGATTGTCTGTCCTTTATGTGGTGAGGCGGATGATTCTGTCTCCCGTACTTTTTTGCGGTGTAGTTTCTCTAGGGCCGTCTGGTTCGGACTACCGTTTTCGTTGAGGACAGACTCTGGTAATAGTGAATTCTACAGTTGGCTAAGATTTTGGATTCGTGAGTGGCAAAGGAATAGTGATTGTTTTGCTAAGATTTGGTTAACAATCCTAGCAGGACTTGATGTAATATGCAAATGCAGGAACAACATCATCTGGAAAGGCGTGAAGATAGTACCGTCTACGACTATTAGGTCCATTTTAATTTTTGTTAGTTTTTATGATTATGTTCTTAAGCAGGTTATTAACTTGCCGTTTAAAACTCAATTTTCTTCTCTACTTATTGCGTCTTCGAGTCATAACACAAGAGCCCCCAACATGATGCACGACAATGGGGATGCGTTGTTTTTATGATTTGAGGATGCCTTGTTTGTACTCTTCACCGTTTATATATATATATATATATATATATATAAAAAAGAATACTAGTTATGCAAATTACGAAAAATATGTACGTGAAAAATAATTTTTTTAATATACACGTAATTAGAACTTAGAAGGACATAGTACTCGAATTTTGAAGAATATTATATGTCATAAAAAAAGAAAAAACTGGTTGATTTGATTCACTCTCACACGTGATCAAGTTTGCCTATTGAGATTTTGTTGTTTCTAGTTCAACGGCTAATAACCTAATACAGACAATTACATGATCTTGGCCCTAAATTTTACAAATTTGCTAGGGTTCACAAAATTGCAATGAACTTTTCTATATGAAGATTTTAACTATTTAAGTAATTGAGTTCTGTGTTTTTATTTTAAAACAAATATATAATTTTAATGAGTATACATAAATTTTAAAATATAATTGAATGATCTAAAATACATGATATTTTACAATTGCCAAATTTGTAGAAATTGTCACAGCCGTGGGGTAGTAAGTACCATATATAGTTCTTAATAAATCATTGAAAATCGTCATTTTCTTTTATTCCAAAAAGCGTGTACATCAATCCAGTTAATTAGTTCAGTCAAGTCCATCAATTTTTTGAAGTTGGACTGGATTACAAGTTTTATAACTTTAGATCTGATATAACCTGATATACACCTTTTTTTTTTCTTATTATTATTATTATTATTATTATTATTATTATTATTATTATTACTATATCGTTATGTATTTTTTATTAAATATTTTTTATCATGTAAAATTTTAAGACAAAATACATTTTGATCTCTTACATTTAGGATAGGTTATTGATAATGCATCTCAAATTTTCATCCATACTCCAAGCCTCAACACTTATAAGGGTTAGCCTAGTTGTGGGAAGGTCCCTATAATGAGACTCTGACACCCAAATTAATATAAAAAATATGAAGGGTTAGATTAAAAAATACTTTTTGGCCATAGCTAGTTAAAAGTTTCTCAACTATTTGAAGTAGCAGTTCAAGGTTTAAATGTTCAACTAGAGTCTAACTGGGATCGGCTCAGTGACAAATAAATAATTTTTAAAAAAAATAAAAAAGTCTAAATATGATAAATTTTAATTCAAATAGTCATAATTAGGTCACGAAATACAATTATAACATTATCATATAAATACAAATTTCATAAATTAAAATGAACTAATATAAATATAGTCAATTTTCATAATACTTGTCAAGATAATGTCATCAAGTAACATTTTATGATCACTTTCTTTATTAAATTTAAGTTCATAATTAATATTCTCCAACATTTGACCCATAATTATAAAAAAGACAAAAATAAAGAACAAAGAAAACAAAAATAAATAAATTAGGCTCGTTCACCCCAATTTTGGTCGATTTTATTGGGTTTTGACCTATTCTTGAACTAAGGGGTTTTATAGGTGACTCAGACCGGATCATTAGTCGGTTCTCGGTTTCCCCAATTCAATTTTGTAAACACTACTCATAAAGTGATAATACACACAACTATATTTTTTTGCAATTAAGCATTATCCAATATATTCATCGTGGTTAATAGTAATTAATCTCTTTACTGACTTATACATATCAAAAGGTGAAATAATTAACCCAAGATTTAAAGCTTCTCCAAAATTAAAGTCAGAAATCAAACTCATTAAAAACTTTTCTTGTTGAGTGGTTTGCCTTATGGCTCACTCATGTGTTTAAATACCCTAATTTTGGGCACCATAGTAGGGTGGCGTTGGTGGCGCACGCAACCACTAAACCTATTTATGATTTTTGATCTCATAAGTTACTTCCTTCCATAGCCCACGCAATAGCCCCCAACTTTTTATTATCTTCTACAACAACACATCACTCACCTATTTCATTCATATCATAACTTTTTTCTTTCTTGGAATATTTAATTTATATATACCCTTTGAAATTTTAGGATCATTTTTCTTAAATTATATATAAATATATAAAATATGGATTTATCTAACATGTGCCCTTAGGGCAAATTTTAAGGTTTCTTCTGATTGGTTAATAGAGTATCTCATATCTTGAAATCTACGAAAATTCATCTAAAAGATAATTTTTAATGTTTAAAAACTTATTTGACAAATAAAAAGAAACCTTAACCT
>QANZ01011162.1:69323-176607 GCA_003254925.1 Chamaecrista fasciculata
TATATTGTGTATTTTAATATTTTAGAGACTAAATTATTAACTTAATAATCTTTTAGAGATCAGATTATTAATTTATCTTATTTTTTTACTGGACCAGAATTTAGACTTTTGTCCTTTAAGATATTATTAAAACAGTACTAAATTATTTATTCATAAAAAAAATACTAAATTATTTATTGCTTAGGCCCACTCCGTGTTAAGATTATACTATATTTGATATGAAAAATTGAATGTATATATAGTAAAAGTATAAATTAGTCTATAGAAATAAATTAATAATTTAATTTCTTAATTTCTTTTAATAATTTATTTATTCATCAAAAAATAGATTTAAGAAATCAAATTATATTGTTTTTCTAATTTTTAAAATTAAAAAATACCATCTAAATTTTTAAGAACTAAAATTTTAATTAATTTATTTTTTAAAACTAAATTGTATATTTGTTTATAGACACATGAGACGCAATTAGAAATATTAAATTAATGAGAGTGAAAACCTATAGCAAAATGGACTTGAGTTCTTATAGCATAGCCTGATATATAGATATAGCAGTAAAGCAGAGAAGAAAAGAAAAGAGAACCCAAATCTGAAGTCTGAAAAGAGAGATTAGCCATTTGAGATAAGAGAGAGAGAGAGAATTAAAATTTACTGCAAAAGGTAAAAGAAAGAAGGCAGAAGCAGGAAAAGAAATGGTTTTTACGGCGTTTCGATCCGGAATCCCCTCATAAATCGCCTTGAAACTTGCTACTACCATCTATTATTTTTCCTAACGTTCATCTTCCATGCCTTCTTGAAAGTTGAAAAAAACCTTATGACACTCTTCCTTCTTAATTTTCTCTCTCTCTCTCTCTCTCTCTCTCTCTCTCTCTCTCTTTTCTCTTCTGGGTTCATTCAACTTCAGTGTCATTGTTCTGCTTCATAGAATAGAAGCAATGGGGGGTTTTTCTTTCTCTATTTGAAGCCGACCCAGATCTTCAATTTTCATTCATGAACCCAAAGCATGCTCCTTTCTTGATTAATAGCTTCGTTTCGTGAATACCCAATATTCGTTTTCGCTAACTTTCTCTTCTGATTTTCCCGAGAAAGAGATCAGAGAAAATGTTGACTTGCATTGCTTGTTCGAAGCAGCTTAACAACAACAACAAAGGATCTCTTCCCCCTCAAGATGAACACGAAGAAGAAGAAGCCATTGGAACTCCCAGCACCAAACAAGCCATTAAGGCCCTCACTTCTCAGGTAATCATATAATTCTTCATAAATGCCTAATAATATGAACCCAATTTATAATTTTCATGAATTACTTGTTTAGATCAAGGACATGGCAGTGAAAGCTTCTGGGGCATACAGAAACTGCAAGCCTTGTTCAGGATCTTCAAATGGGAATCATCATAGGAACCAAAACTATGCTGATTCTGATATGGCTTCAGAATCTGCTAGATTTCACTGGGCTTATAGAAGAACTGGAACTGGAAGCTCAAACTCTACCCCAAGGCTATGGGGGAAAGAAATGGAGGCTAGATTGAAAGGGCTTTCTAGTGGAGAAGGCACACCTGCATCAGTGAGTGGCAGAACTGAGTCTGTGGTTTTCATGGAGGAAGATGAACCTAAAGAATGGGTTGCTCAGGTTGAGCCTGGTGTGCTCATTACTTTTGTTTCATTGACTCAGGGAGGAAATGATCTGAAGAGGATTCGGTTCAGGTAATTTCTTGTTTCTTTCATGTTAGATGTAACTTGACACTTTGAAATTTGTATTGCAATCAAATATAACATGTAACATGTATATACCAACAATGGTTCAGTTCATTTGGTAGATAGCTATTTTCCTTAAGCTTGATGTCCAGAGTTTGAATCTGCCGTGTGTATACAAAACCAACTTCTTTGATCTCTGTGTTTTGGTAGGAATATTATGTGGCCTGTGGCGGGGATACTTCTTCCTCTTTCTTACAAAAGAAAAAAATGCATAAAACCCCATATGAATTTTAGTCACCTGCAAAAAAAATTACTGAACTTTGAAGAGTGACGAAAGAGTCTGTACTTTTGATTTTGTGCAAATAATCCCCTTTATTAGAATTTTTATTGGCAAAACCCAAAAATTTTTAGATTTCTTTTGCTACTGTTCATGTTAATTTTACTTTTGAATCAATGTAGAATGCAACAACAATTATAATTTTTTTTGAAAAACTTGATTTTTTGAATAAAAAAACTTAATAAAAGGGGTCTTTTGCCCAAAATTA
Source organism: Chamaecrista fasciculata (assembly GCA_003254925.1). Classification (NCBI taxonomy): domain Eukaryota; kingdom Viridiplantae; phylum Streptophyta; class Magnoliopsida; order Fabales; family Fabaceae; genus Chamaecrista; species Chamaecrista fasciculata. Next base: position 71,559 of record QANZ01011162.1, read on the forward strand.
AAAGTTCAGTGAGTTTTCTGCACGGTGACTGAAGTTCAGGAGAATTTTGTGCATTTTAGCCCAAAATTGCCACTAATTTGTCTTTGAACGTTGCCATTAAGACTGATATGATGGTAGGTAATTAACTTTTTAGGACTGATATGGTATTGTAGTTTTACTTACTCAATACATGATATTTGCTTATATTGGGATGTCTGTGGTGTCCAGTATCCAAGTTAGTGTACAAGTCCTTTTTAACTTATCGCATGCTTTGTCATATTGGCAGAGGCAAACTAGCTTTTAATCAGTAGGAATAAAATAACTTTGTCCTTTGTAGTACTTGCTTTAAACTTTCTCTTGTTCTTCTTGATCTGGGGATTAAGGACACGTTTGTTTGAGAGTGATGAATGATGATGATCACATGCTTTTAAAGGCTGCTCAGATTCTTTCTTTTCTTTCTTGTTTGCGTTGTTGTAATGTGTAACTTCTTGGTGTTATGACTTCAGCCTTGTATTCCATTATTTCCAATGGTTCATGCTAGTGAAATAGTAGTAGAAACGGGACAAAAGCAAAAAAGGGGTTTTATCTTCTATCTAGCTTGGGTGATTCAAAACACATTCTCCCTCTCTGCACACAAAAAGAAAAAGTAAAAGGTAAAGAAGGGTGAACCAAAAGGAAAAAAAAAGAAAGTAAGTGATGCAAAAGAAACAAAAAGAAAAGGCATGCTTGGTTTTGTACCATAGTAGTAGCATTCAATTATTCATTTCACTGCATGAAATTATTGATTATTAATAAGAACTTAATACAGGAAAAGGATAAGTTTCTAGAAGGTTTTCTTTCTTTCTTTCCCTTTTTTTTTTTAAAAAAAAAACTTTTGGCTCTTCTATCTGCTCTGGAAGTTTACAGTGTAACTTAACTCGCTACTTTGAGTTGTTACTTGTTACCTTTTATGACTTTCTTGGAACATGAGTCATCTTGTTTCTCGAGCAGTTGGACTTCAAGCTGATTAACTTGTGTGTTTGGAATTTTTGGTACTTATTTGTCATTTCTTGCATGTTTTTCCCGTCAATGATGGTTTACTGATTGTTGTTTTTTTAAATTTGAATAGCCGAGAAATGTTTAATAAATGGCAAGCTCAAAGGTGGTGGGCAGAGAACTATGACAAGGTTATGGAGTTGTACAATGTTCAAAGGTTCAATCAACAAGCACTTCCTTTCCCAACTCCTCCTCGATCCGAAGATGAGGTAAGCATTCGCCTTTCTGTATGTACTATGATGTTGAGGAGTGAAAATTACTCTAATGAATTTTCTATATCCAACCAATGTTAGTCTTTTGTTGTAACTAGTAAGTTACTCCGAACTCATACTTAGGCCCCGAAGAATTTATTTTTGGTTGAATTTTGAAGACATTTCTTATTAAAAAGCTTGAAAAAGTTAAGAACTGATTCAAACTTCCTACTTAATAGCTGATTATAATAACTGCAGTACTAGATTCTTGCCTTTAGTTGAAATCTTCTATTTTGGGAAGTTTGATAGAATGATGATATGCATTTCATGGTATTTAAAGAACCTCCTTTCTTGGTCTCAGAGCTCGAAGATTGAATCTGTTAGGGACAGCCCTGCGACACCGCCTTTAATGAAAGAGCGTCTGCCCCATCACTTTCTTCACCATCAAATGGGAATGGGATACTCCTCATCAGATTCACTCGACCACCACACAATGCAACCGCGCCCTTGCTATGAAACCAGTGGTCTAGCTTCAACACCAAAACTCTCTGGCATCAGCGGAACAAAGACCGAAACATCTTCCTTGGATGGTTCTGTGAGGACAAGCTCATCGAGAGAGGGAGATCAGTCGGGTGAGCTCTCAATCAGCAATGCCAGTGACATGGAGACTGAGTGGGTAGAACAGGATGAACCGGGAGTGTACATCACTATCCGAGCACTCCCTGGTGGAGCCAGAGAGCTCAGGCGTGTTCGGTTCAGGTAAGCAAATCAATTGCTGACATGTATACAAAAAAGCACTCTGAACTGACTTAGGAAACTTGGATAGTAACATACAAACGCCATTTTTTTTTGTCTGAGCACAAAGTTTCCTTCACCTATCCGTTTTTCGGTTTAGGCAAGCATTAATCCTTGTTTGAGCTTGAGACGCCATAATTTATCAGAGCTTAATAATATTATCACAACCATATTATTCACATGTGATTCTAATTTTTCGCAGCCGAGAAAGGTTTGGCGAAATGCACGCGAGATTGTGGTGGGAAGAGAATCGTGCGAGGATACAAGAACAGTATTTGTGACCATAATAACAAAGGTTTTTTCCATAGACAAAAAACTGCTGCTTCAGCCATTCACTCAGCCGGCTAACAGGATGAGGAAGTACATGTTTGAAAGCTCTTTCATATATATATATATATAGTCACTGACAGGCAGTACTACTTATGTTGGATGGATAGAGTCGTTTTGTGCATTCTTAGATTCAGTTCTTTCTTTCTTACTTTCTTTCTTTGCAAGTTGGTATAATATGTGCAAGTAGAATGTGTAACTTTTGAACTTTGGAGTTCACTGTGGTTGTGGAAATTTGGTGGTGATAGGAGATGAATATTATATTATTGAACTTTGGTTCACAGTGAAATTTGGGTTATAGTAAAAACTTTGTCAATTATGAATGCTTCCCATTTTACATAAACTTTGAGCTTTGTTTCCTGCAATATGATCTTTTAAGTAATAATGATCATGTCGCCACTTCTTTTTTATATAAACCATGTTATCATCTGCTTATCTATTTTAACAGTGTATATGAAAATTAACTCTATTTAAACCGAATAGGATTACAAAGGTGGCTAAATTCTCCTTTCAAGTATTTAATGTAATTGTATTTTTAAGTCTCTCTCGTTGCCTCATGAGTCACTAGTTGATTATGTTGACATATTCACTAAATTTTGGGAGAGAAATTGCAAATGTTTTGAACCTCGTCAATCTTTACCTTTTCATGGCTTTCTCAATTCTCTTGGAATGCTGAAAAATTACTCTCTTTGATTATCGTTCATTTCCCGAATTTTCACGAAAATTAGCAAGTATACTTTTTTGGTACTCATGAACATTTATTTCAAGTGTGAGATATTTGCATATATTTTACTGGACTATAAAATTTGACAATGATTCTTTCAACCAGAACTTGTCAGTAAATATTTTTAAATAAATTATAAAAATTGAAATAAATCTTTTATACTTTTATGTTTGTTTTAAATTCATTTATCTATTTTTTTATTAATATAATATTTTAATTAAATTTACTTCGATTGATGAATAATTAGATTTAAATAAAAAGTTTTGGCAAAAAAAATTTAGATAAAAAGTTAAAATACACTTTTGATCCATTATATTTAGGATATGTAGCAATCTAGTCATTTATTATTATTATTTCCAATCTTGATCTTACAAGTTTTTTAAAAGTTTAATTTTTTTTTTTAGTCCCAGCAACTAAATATCACTCTCTTGTTTCAAATACGAATGCCACGAGTTTAGAGTTATGTGTTGTTTTTGACAAGTCAATTTTCTTTCCAATTAGAACTGTTAGCAAACAAAGTCAAATTAGGTTATGAAAGTGTATCGTTCATGGTCAAATGAGCAAAATTCTTGACGAGTTTTTTTTTGTTTAGTTGGGATTGTTAATAAATTAATGAGGTCAAATCGGGTAGAGAAATGACTCATCAAGAGCAACTCGTAACTCTGAACTCATTGAATTTGAACTCGAAATGAGAGATATGACAAACTTTTCTCGTTTGATCATGAAAGGAATGACCCAATTTTGGGACTTATTTTGACCTAAAACAAGAAAAGTATGATCATATAAGTCACTCATCAAAAGCAACACATAGCCTCAAACTTATCACATTCGAACTTAAAACAAGAAAAGTATGACCACATTCTGTCGTTAAGACTAAGTGAAACTTTTGAAAAACTTGTAAAATTAAAATTGAAAAGAAAGAGAAAACAAAGGGTTGAATTGCAACCTACCTCAAATATAAAAAATCAATGGTACACTTTAATCTAGATAAATACATATATATATATATATAATAAGAACATTAGAGATATCTATGAACTTTCCAAATTAAATAAAAACACTTATTACTAAATCCTTGTTGAGAGATATGTGTCAATTCTTATAAGGAAATTAATTTATATAAAGTTCCTTATATGTTTATTATAGAGTTTCTCAAATCACAAAATTAAATTACATTTTATCTCTTTAATGATCGGTCATAAAAAGTTTGTGTTTAATATTCTTGATTGGTTATGTATAATTTCCTTTTTGATACAAAAAGTTTAGGTGAGTTGAGCTCCGGGTTCACCAAGACCAGAGCATGTCTCCAAGCTCTATAAGCGCTTACAGAGGTATTTACAGACCACTTACCAACAAGACCATCACATTGACAGCGGGATTCCAACTCATGATTTTGTGAGTTATGAGTTAACTCCTTATCAATTCTGTAAACCTTTGATAGCATGTATAAAATTTTTGTTACATATCAAATATTAGAAAACCTTATAATAAACGTATATACCTAAATTTTGCCAATGGAATAATTAATAAAACCCTGTGTAAATCGGTTACAACTGAATAATATATTTTATAATTTCACCATACAAAAATACAAATCACCTCAACAACCTAAAATAGTAAAGTTCCAAAGTTTCCTCGCTTTATTCACGTTTTATATTATTTTGGCCAGATTGCTTTATTCACGTTTAAGATGCAATGCCTACAAAATAATACAAGGGGCATAGCCCACTGTATATCATAAACTTCCAATTTAGTTCATGCCTAAAGTATTTCTTTCCCACTTTTATTTAGTTTTTGGTATCTTCTTACTTTTATTTAATTTTTGGTAATAACATTGGATTTCCTTCTTACTTTTATTTATTTTTTTGGTAATAACACTGGATTTCTTTCTTAATATTCTTGTGTTCCTCCTCTATTATCATTGGTCACTCCCTAACATACCCTTCACTTTATCATATTTTGCTATTACTAGTTGATTATTTAGACAAAAACATATTTTTAGTTCCTATACTTTATATTGATTTTCAATTTCATCTTCATAGTTTATGTACAATCAATTTCATCTCCCAATTTTTATATTTTGGTAATTTTATTCTTCATACTAACTTTGTTAAATCAATTAAGAGTATACTCCACATGTAAGGTTTTAATGAGTCAGAATTTTTCTCTTCTAATAATTTTACATTATATGTCATATATTTCACGAAGTTTGTTATTAATTTATCAAATAAAGTTAGAATAAATAATAAAATTGAATAAAATATAAAAATTCAAGAACAAAATTAAAATCTAGCAAACTATTAGAGATGAAATTAAAAATTGATATGAAATTTGGGAACAAATTTTTTATATATTAGCCTCAAGAATTTCCTTCTCTATATCCTCGTGTTCCTTCTATATGATCATTTGATCACTCCCTAACAAACCCTTCACTTTATCTTATTTTATTATTATATTATATAATTGATAATTGATTACTAGGTAAATTATACTTTGGTACCTTGTTCTATGGACCGATTTCACTTTGACACTTTGTTCTTTTACGATTTGTTACCTTGTTCTATCTTTGTTAGAGTACCAAGTGTTAACAGTATAAAAAATAGGGTACCAAAATGTCACTTTTGAAAGAAAAAGGTACTAAAATGTTAACGATATAAAAAACAAGGTACTAAAGTGTCACTTTCGAAAGAACAAAGTGCCAAAGTGAAATCGGCCCATAAAACAGTGCACCATCGTGTAATTTACCCTCAATTATTAGCCACCAACTTTATATAACGTAAAGGGTATTTTGGTAATCTCTGACAACCCCAAGTTCCGAAGCACACGTTAAGAAGTTAACCCCTTAAGGCTTAAACTCATAGATAATAGTCTTTGAGGGGTAAAAAGTTTTCAAAACCCTCGTCTTCTTCTTCGCTCCCAAAACCAAACCTCTTTCTCTCATTCTTCTTCTCTCTGAAGAAGCCGCTTTTCTACTCGTTTTCTCTCGAATGCGAGTCCTACCCTTCTCCTCTTTCGTGTTTTTCTCTCTGTTAAGGTTTGATTTTTAGTCCTGCTTTTAGTTTTCTGGTTCTAGGTTTTTTCTTTTCTTTTTCCCCCTTTCAGTGTTGCTTGCGATGGTGCCTAGCTCGAGAATGGAGGGTGGCACGCCGCAGATACTGTCTGCCAGAGTTCAAAAAACCATCCAATCGATTAAGGAAATCGTTGGTGATCATTCTGATGCTGATATTTATGTCGCCCTCAAGGAAACCAACATGGATCCTAATGAGACCGCTCAAAAATTGCTCAACCAAGGTGGGCGGCGACGCGCGATGAATTCTGTTTTGTTTTTACTGTGATTTGCCTTTTTATAGTTTCGTTTGATGGTTTTTGGTCACTGGGTTTCTTTTGTTCCACTTAATTTTCTTGCTTGCTGGTGGGTTTTTGGATTGGCGAAGTGCTTGTTTTAGTGTGTCCTGTGGGTGTCATATTCGGGAAATTGATTTCTGTGCAATGTGCTACTTTTTTTCAGTTGCAGTTACTAGTTCGCGGGAGTTTGTTTCTTGGGATTAGAGTATTATTATTGCTGGCTGATACTGAACTGCTTATATTTATGTCTCACCAGTTGATAATTATGAGTCGACCATATTTTAAGAAAGTATGCATTTTGTGCTATCTAATGATGGTATGACTTAATCGTATAATTGATGTTTCAAGGGAATGATTACCGCTCACGGTTCTCCTAACCTTTTCAGGAATTTAGAAGGAAAGAATACCACCAATCTTTGAAGCCCAGAACATTTTTTTTAGTCATATATGTATTTTTCAGAAACTATTTGAAGTTACATTATTACGTCTGTAAGATTAAACGTTATTGACTAATTTGCTTAATTTTGACTAAATATGTTATATGAACCGCTTCAAGGATAGTTATATCTAGTCTACTGAGTCTTTGTTTTACGCTTTATTTTATTCTGTATTTGCATCCTACATACAATGTTAAGCAAATACTTGCATCCCCTACACTGCTCTCCTGGACACCTCGATACCATTTCGTCGATACTTTTTATAGTTCCCATGTTATGTCTTTGCACTTTTGCATTCTGATGAATGGGGACGACTGACCATAATTGTTAATATAGTATACAATGATTGTAATTAGGTTGCGCTAGACTGGGTCCTCTGTTAATCAACATTTGTATCTTAGTGTCAGTTTTCCGTGTCATGGTATTGCAATTGTTATGTGCCTCTAATGTCATACTGTTTATTCTCAATTTAGTTGTATTTTGACTAGTGGTTGATAGAAAATAGAAAATTAGAAGCTATGTTATCCTAATGTGCATTGTGACTTTCTTTTACAGATACATTCCATGAGGTGAAGAGAAGGAGAGACAGAAAGAAAGAGGTATTACCCCTGTCTTTCTTTCTGGCTATTTATGTCTCCAAAAACAAAAAGAGTAATGATTTCTTTTTACTGATTTATTAACATGGACCTTTTTATTACAGCCTCAGAGTGTTGGATACAAGGGTTCTGCTGAACCACAACCACAAATACATTATGATAAAGTTAGTCAAGGAATGAAATTTCGTGCCCCTCCTGAACGTAATGTGCAAAGAATGAGTTATTCTCGAAAAACTTTACCTGGTAATTTTCTTTGGTCCTGATAGATCATAGATGGAAATATGAACCTTTTTAGGTTAGCTATTGGCACGTTCACAGTGATATTATTTTTATAATAATCTTTGTTTTTCATTTGAAATAATGTATTTCAGTTTAACTTGGCTAATCAAGACATTCTTTTGTACTTTATAGACTGGTCTTTCATGCTGCGTTCCAGGTTTTTTATTTTTTTGAAGGGGATGTTTTTGTGTTTTGGTCCCTAAACCAACAGATTTTGTAAATATTTTTGAAGTCTCACTAAATCTACTGTAAATTTTTTATTTGACAAACTTTATTTTTATATCTTTTCAAATAACTAATGTATGATCATGTTATATCTGTGTGTTCATTAGCATTATTTTGTATTTTGGCTGATTGTTAACCTCTTAGTAATTATTCAGGCATCCATAGAGAGTTTCGCGTTGTCAGAGACAACAGAGCAAACCACATAAACAAAGAAGTGAAGCCTTCATCCGTGCAATGTTCATCATCTACCGATGAGCAATTAATTTTAAACTCATCTGAGATAGGGTACGTTTTGACATTTAAACTAGCTAGAATATGTTATTTTTGGCTAGCTTGATTACTGATCTGATCTGGTTTTACTATATATATGATTCCCTTGGCCTGTGGTTTTTATAGGTCATGTTTGGAGGTATGTTTATGTTGTTTTTATCATTTGAATTGTAACAATAATTTTGACTAAAGACTAAGAGAAAGACTATAAGGATATATTTTATGGGCAGTATTTCATTAAGGAAGACTTGTGTTCATAGTTTTTGTATCATGTTTGCTACAGCTCATCAGCTCCTTCTGGCAATCAAAGCTCATCTGGTGCTAGAAATCCATCTCAGGTTCTAAATGGTCCTCCGGAATCACATTCTAGATACTCAGGAGATTCTGTTCCAAATGCTATTGACAGGAAGGTTACATCCGAGGAGAAGCAGGGTTTGACTCCTATTGCTCCTGTGCAGTTGGAACCAGTTCAGGCCAACAATGTCCATCAAAATTCTGCTACAGTGGCATCAGCTAGTTCTGCTGTTGGGGTTTATTCCTCTTCAACAGATCCAGTTCATGTTCCCTCTCCTGATTCCAGATCATCAGGTGCTGTTGGAGCCATAAGGCGTGAAGTAGGGGTTGTTGGTGTTAGGCGACATTCTTCAGACAATTCACTGAAGCAATCATCTGTTCCTAATAGTTCCATTCTGGGAAAAGATGGTACCTCTACAAATTCATTTCAATCATTTAATACCATCTCAAAGAATGAACAATTTAGTCAAACTAATGCAACTGAACCTTCATTCGCCGTCATGCCAGTTAGCAAACCTTTCTTGAACAATCAGTATAACAGTAGGCAACATCAACAACTTGTGGGACATCAAAGAGGTATATTTCTTGTCTTAGACTTTCCCTTGTTTTTTATTGTATATCGAGTGAAGTTGTGATTTTAGTTACTTTTGTATGGGGTCTTTTAATTCCTGTACTACGTCAATCTTAGGTTTTCTACACCTCTTTTTTTCTTGTTAGACCCTGCATGACTCATTGTCTACTCTCAATTTATAGTAAACCTTTGATTATTTTTTTTTAAATTTACATATATGACCATTAATTAATCCTCATCTATTGGATGCTTTTACAATAATTGAAATTTTCATGCTCATTTCTTTTCTGTTTTCAATAATTGATGCAGTATTACATCAAAATAAAGAGTGGAAGCCTAAATCAAGCCAGAAACAAAATGGAAACAGTCTTGGAGTGATTGGAACGCCCAAAAAACCGGTTTCAGCTACTGAAAATTCTAAAGATTTAGATTCAGACACAGCCAAGCTTCAAGACAAACTTTCACAAGCAAATATATCTGATAACCAGAATGTGATCATAGCAAAGCATATTCGCGTTTCGGAGACTGATCGTTGTCAGTTGATGTTTGGCACCTTGGGGACTGAAGTTGATTCGTCTATACAATCTATTTGCCAAGCAATAGGAACTACTGAGAAGTCAATCAAGGAGTCTGTAGCAAGGTTTGCACTTTTTCTTTTTAATTTCATCATTCTAATACATGCTAGAGGAGGTGGCGTTTGGTGGGATAGTTGTATATTTGGGATTTGTCAAGTGTTATAGGACAGTGAGTTTTCATGAGTTTTGTTGTTCTACTATGTTTTTTTTCTTGGGATGAGGTCGTAAATTTACGAGCATGCACAAATAAGCAATTGAGTATTCAAATTGATGTCTTATGGGCAGAAGAAATTTTATATCATTTTGTTGTGTAAATACTAGCATACCTGAAAATCATTATGCATTTTCCATGGGCTAGTTGTAATGTGATTTAAATTGTGATGATGTGATCTCAGCTTGTCAGGACCAACACCAGATTTGGCCAGTGATGATGTTTCTGGCAGCAAGCAAGTGGATTTACAGGGTAATCACAATAAGAGTGAGTCTGACTCACCTGAATCTAGTGCTGCGGCTGAGCAGCAATTGCCAGATAACAAGGAATCTTCGAGACCACAGAATCTTCACAGTTATGCTGATATTGGATTGGTACAAAGGAACAGTCTATCTTATGCACCTTCTGTGTCACAGCAGCAGCAAGATTCTCATGATATGCCAGGCTTCTCGGTGAGTGTTTTCTTCTAGTTTTATCAGCCAAATTGTTTGGTTAGTAAAATTCTCCAAGTGTTGTATACTTGCATTAAAATTTACTAGTGATCTGCAGCAAGCAGTCATGCATGGCGCATAATGCTTCCATGTTGTGTGGAACAAGTATAATAATGAACAATAATCAATTTACCTATTTTTGATTATATAAATTAGGAAGAAAATCTCTATATTTAGGGGCATTTGGACGTATATAGGGGCATTTGGACAAGGAAGTGATATTGGGAATAAATAGCTAAATAGTTGGTTATATATGTTTATGTTCTAAGTTGTTAATGATTATTAGTATAAAGTGTAACATGCATTATTGATGAAATATAAGTTTGGCAGTCTTGCACTGGTTCGTCCTACTCCAGTAGCTCTATGCTGTTTATGTAACAGAATATTCTTTGTTGTGTTGTCTTTCTATTTTGACGAATGATTTTGCAAGCAGGCATATGATCCTCCATCTGGTTATGACATACCCTATTTCAGACCTACAATGGATGAAATTGTAAGGACGCAGGGTCTGCCATCTGCTCAGGAGGTATGCTTAAATTCTAAGAAATAAGGAGTTTTTTATTTTTTGGGTGAAAGAGAAATAATTGCCATTCTGCTTTATATAGTTATCTGTTTCTACTCGCCTCGGTGTTTTTTGGAAAATAGTAAGTAATATTTTTCATATCTTTGCAATCAATTGTTTGAGTATTTTCCCAATCCATATGGAACTAACATAATGTTTTGAACCTATAAGAACTTGTAAATTCCTCAGTTTTAGTATTACACTGACATTTCTTATTTTGGGGTGACTTCAGGGTTATGGCTCCCATGCAGCCAATGCTATTTCTGCTTCCTCAGTTACCATGTTGCAACAGCAACAACCTCATGTGGCACAGATGTATCCGCAAGTTCATGTTTCCCATTACTCTAACCTTATGCCGTATCGTCAGTATATATCCCCGGTATATGTTCCACAGATGCCCATGACTGGATATTCAAGTAATCCTGCCTATCCCCATCCGTCAAATGGCAGCAGTTACGTGTTGATGCCTGGAGGTAGTTCTCATCTTAATGCCAATAGCATAAAATATGGGGTTCAACAGTTCAAGCCTGTTCCTTCTGGCAGTCCTACTGGGTATGGAAATTTTGCAAATCAGACCGGATATGCCATGAATGCCCCTAGTATGGTTGGGGGTGCTGCTGCTCTTGAAGATTCATCTCGAATCAAGTACAAAGATAATCTTTACGTCCCAAATCCTCAGGTAATGCACCTTTTCTTTCATTGTGTGAATTTGGACTAAAAGCAAAATGTTATGTGATTGGTCATCAGCAAAGAGAAAGTGGTAAACGAAAGAGCGATCACGTTCTTGGCTGTGATGTTCCGTCATAACATCATGAGTAAATTAATAATTTAGTTTTGAAAGATGATAGATGTCTCAATTTAGTCCATCAAAGATGAAATTATACAATTTAGTCCCTTTAAGATACAATTATAATTTTGTTAAGGATATCATTCGAAACTTAGTGACAGATCTGGTGTAGTTTAAAATTTTGTTAAAATTACCACAAACGACTGAGGTTAAAATCATATTTGGTTTTAAATGTGATTTAATGTTTTAGTAAAATGACCAAATTTATTTTTATTGCATTTTTTAAAGACTAAATTATAATTTTATATTCCAAGGGATAAATTGAGATACTTATATCTTTTAGAGATTAAATCATTAATTTGCTCAAATCATTTTTGTTAATTCCAGAGACTAGGAATCAACGCTGATTTGTTATTTTTACCTTTCACAGGCAGAGACATCAGAAATGTGGATTCAGAACCCAAGAGAGCATCCTGGCATGCAATCTGCTCCGTACTATAACCTTCCTGGGCAGACACCACATCACGCGGCTTACATGCCATCTCATGCTGGTCATGCCGCCTCCTTCAACGCTGCTGCCGCCCAATCCTCTCACATGCAGTTCCAGGGAATGTATCATGCCGGTCCGCAGCCGGGTGCTATGGCTAGTCCTCATCACCATTTGGGACCAGCAATGGGCAATAATGTTGGGGTTGGAGTGGCTGCAGGTGCTCCTGGAGCTCAGGTTGGTGCATATCAGCAACCCCAAATGGGTCACATGAATTGGACTACAAACTTCTAAAGAGATAAAAAGAAAAATGTCAAATTCTATCCCTTTGCGTGTAAGGGACTGAAGGTGAAGGTAGATATAGCAAAAGTAAAAAAAAAAAAAAAAAAAANAAAAAAAAGGCAGCTTTTATAGCTGAATTTTTTTCCAATGCATTCTTTTTTTTTTTCTTTATTTTCATGTTCAGTAGCTCTGAGAATTGTTGAATTTTGATTTTAGAAAGTAAAGTATTAGTTATTCTTAAGCTTCAATCCTCCTCCTCTGGACATTGACTCATTTTAATGTTTCTAATATCTTTGCTATAAGGTTTCTTGGTAAGTGTAAGACACATGGTAAAAGTTGTGCCTAATCAATCACTACATAGAGTGAATATTAAAGATATCTTTTTGTATTACTAATTATATAAAAGAGAATATAAAGCTTATAGTTAGAGAAATCTTATAGCAAAGATATAAAAAATTTAGACTTGTGTGATTCTCTCTTGTGAAAACAATTTTTTATTCTTAATCACAGAAACAAAAACATCTGTTTGATAACATTATTTTTTTATTTGGTTTTAAAATTCAAAACATCAAATTGTATTTTAATCTAAAAAACAAAAAAGTACTAAATGTTCTGAACTTGTAAAATAATTTTAAAATTTTGTTTTTAGAAATGGGAATCAAACAAGCCTTTTATCTAAGTTTCTTCTTTTTCTTAATGCTCGCTGTGAATAACTCTTTACTTGCATATACTGTGGAAAATAGTTAATTGGTAAATCAATTGAATATTGTGAAGACAAGATTTTATTTAGTAATTTCTAGTGTTAAAAACAAGTATTATATTTGTGTATTAAAGATAGACATGATTAAGTTTGATCTATTATGGAAAGATATTGTTAAGTAGCCAAGTTTAAAGTTACAGCAAATTCATAATCATCCACGTTGAATTCTTTAAAATATATTCATGGCCAACCAATTACTATTCTAACCAATTTGATGGTTGTTTCCTATTCCACAAGAGAGGTTCATTCCTTTATTCAAGATTAGAAACCTAAAGGATGAAAGCATGTATGCATATATGTATGTGAAATGTATTTATTTATTAAGGACAAAAAGTGTGTTTACTGTTATGAATGGTTCAAAAGAAAAAAGTGAAAATAAAACAGGGTGGTATTTTTCAAAGTAGGATAAGGTGGCAGAGTTAGAAAAGCAGTAGTAGTAGTAGAGAGGCTTTATTCTGTGGCTTTGTTTGTTTGCTTAGGTTTTGGAGAGAGAGAGAGAGAGAGAGAGAATGGCAGCTTTGTTGAACCAAACAGATAGGTAGACAGAGATATGGAGAGAAAAGGGCTCACAAACTAGTACTTTAGATTTTGTATGCATGTTGGTTTGCATGTTTCTAGGGATCGCTGTAACCTTTTCCTTTTTTCTATTATCACTACATTTTCACACAATACCACCCTCATCACTCACACTCCTCTTTTATTCAAAGTTCAAACTCTTAACTCACCTTCTTTATATGAATTCTTTTCAATTTATTTTAGTTTTTCTAATATCTTAAGGAATGGTATATTAATTGAACCAACATATTTTGATTTTAGTGGAAGAGACTGTTCTTTAATAAAAGGGTAAATTATATTTTGGTACCCTGTTCTTTAAAAAATGATATTTTGGTACCCTGTTCTTTGAAAAGTGACATTTTGGTACCCTGTTTTTTGCACTGTTAACACTTTGGCACCTTAAAAAAGATAGAAGAAGGTAACAAATCATGAAAGAACTGAGTACCAAAGTGAAATTGGTCCATAGAATAGGGTACCAAAGTGTTAATGGTGCAAAGAACATGGTATCAAAATGTCACTTTTGAAAGAACAGGGTACTAAAGTGTTAACGGTATAAAGAACAGAGTACCAAAGTGTCACTTTTGAAAGAACATGGCACCAAAGTTAAATCAATCCATAAAACAGGGTACCAAAATGTAGTTTTTTTTGGTAGAAAATGAGTAATTGTATTAAAAGGAACAAGAGTACAACATCTTAGAACAGATTACAACATAAAGGGAACTGAAATACATGAGAAAGATACTTAAAGAGCCTAAAAGAAGCAGAATTACAGAAAAGAGAATAGAACAGAGAGATGACACAAAGCAACTACAGAAAAAACAAAACATAACATAGACCAAAGACAGTCAAGACAACCCAACTATGGGGGCTTCCTCCTACAAAAATGCCGAGGGTTTCTTAGAACTCCTATTTCCATGTAGTTAGAAAGAAATATGAGAGATAAGAATGGAGGAGGAATTGATTCAAAAACAGTGAATTGAAGCTGAGTAGTTCTCCCATGATTTACCAAAGCATCAGCACAAGAGTTAGCTTCCCTCAAAATATGGTGTATGTGGCATTCATCCAGCTGCATGATAAGGTATCTGCAATTTGCAAGTAAAGTGGAGAGAGGGTGATGAGCTAAATCTGTAGAACAAGTGATTAGATTCTTGGAAATAAGTGAGTCTGTCTCAACAATGAGCTTCTTGATATTTAAAGAAAGAGCAAGTTCTATTCCTTTCATGATACCCCAAAGTTCAGCAGTAAGTGAGGTTCCATAACCGACAAAGGCACTAAAACCTGCAATCCAATTGCCATTATAATCCCTCAAAATACCACCTGCACCAATGAGATTCTCTTTGGCAGAACCATCAACATTAAGTTTCAGAAAATTATTATTAGGTCTCTGCCAATAAATTGAAGATCGGGTAGGATTTAAAGAGGAAGAAGGAGGGAGAGAAGGTGCTTGATTTAGGCAAAAGAATTCAGTAGCATTGAAGAGAGCTAGATTAATAATATTGGAAGAGGAGGTATGTTTATTTTTAAAGATAATAGCATTTCTGGAGGACATTTAATTGAAGACCAATATGAACATTAAGATTAAAATCATGCAAAGTATAGGGGCCATGGAAACGAGAGTGTAAGGGATCATTTGGCAGCCAATTTCCAAACCAAAAAGAGGTATTTAAGTCATTTTTAATGATAGATTTGAGACCAAGATCAAGAAGGTATGAACCTTTTTTAATGCTTCTACAAATGAAGGATCTAGAATGAGAAAGTCTGGACAAATCATGCCCATATTTGGCAAGTAAGACTTTAGAGAAAAGAGAAGTGCGGATTATTTTGGTTTCCCAATTTAATTTAGCCATAAAATAAGCATTAACTAGGGAGGCTTTTCTAATACCTAGCCCCCCCCCCCCCATGTGTTTTGGTCTAGTAGTGATTGTATTCCAATTCAGTAAGTGACATTTTCTATTATTGACAGAATGATTCCAGAAGAAACAGCGCGCAAGTTTATCAATTTGTTGATGGATTTTACTGGGAAGATGAAAAACATTCATGTAATAGTTGGGGATGGTGATCATAGTGGATTTAATAAGCTGTACTCTACCAGCTAGAGATAGACATCCCAATTTCCAAGACTGTAATTTGTTATTAATTTTATCAAGTATAAAGGTGAAATCAGTATTTTTATAAAGAGGTTTTAGTGGAAAACCGAGATAGGAGCCTAGAGTATTTGAGAAATTTAAATTGATAATACGGGAGAGGGTAGGTCTAATGTTAGTTGAAACAGTGGGGGAGAATCATATTTTGGATTTTTCCCTATTTATTTGAAGACCAGAAATAGTTGAGAAGAGTTCTAGAGCTTTTGAAATGGAAGAGCAGCATTTTTTAGTGGCTTTAGCAAATAAAATAATGTCATCAGCAAAAAGATGTGATAATTTTAAATTAGAGCCCCGAAAAGTGAAAGGTGTCCATTTTTGAGTAGTAACTTCTTGATTAATAAGATGAGTTAGGAGTTCCATGGCAATAATAAAGAGGTATGGTGAAATAGGGTCACCCTACTTGATGCCTCTTGTAGGTTTGAAGGGGAGGTTTTTAAAACCATTGATGAGAGGATGGTAAGAAGTTTGTTGAAGGCAGGATCGAATAAGAGTGATCCAAGGGGAAGGGAAGTTCAATCTTTGAAGCATTATTTAAGTCAATTTTAACCATGAGCCAACCAGTTTTGGACTTAGAGTGAAACATAGAGTGTTGAATTTCTTGAGTAGTAACAAAGAGGTCAGCTGTTTGCTTTCCTTTTTGGAAAGCTCCTTGGAAAGGGGTGATGATTTTGTGAAGAATAAGCTTTAACCTATCAGCAAGAAGTTTACTGAGGATCTTGTAATGAGTGGTGCAAAGGCCAATAGGCCGAAGATGCCTAGGTTTAGAAACAGTGCTTGTTTTTGGTATTAGAGCAAGAAGAGTATCCCCCCAAGAACTAGGAATTGTCCAAGAGTTAAAGATATTATTAATTTCCCTAAAGATGTGGGATTTGGTGGTTTCCCAGCTTTTTTGGTAGAATAAGGCATTGAGCCCATCAATACCGGGTGCTTTAGTGGGGTGCATATTAAAGACTACTGACCTAATCTCATGTTCAGTTGGAGGCAAGAGAAGGGCAGTATGATCAGATTGAGAAAGATATGGAAGAGTAGTGGGGAAAGAAGGGGCAGAAAAGGGAGTTGGAGTGGTATAAGAGGTTTGGAAGAAGTTATATATAGTATTGCGAATTTGAAGAGGGTCATAAGTAATGCTCCCATCATCTAACTTAAGGTTGCTAATTTTGTTCCTCCTTCTCCTAGTAATAGCAGAAACATGAAAAAAGGTTGTATTCTGATCCCCTAAGGAAAGCCAGTTAACTCTAGATTTGGCAAACCATAACTGTTCTTCATCCTGAAGTAAAAGAGTGATTTTTTTTTTTGAAGTTCTGTTTCTAGTAGAAGAAGCTGCGGGGTATTGTTATGAGAAAGACATTTTTGAATACCTTGCAAACGACGTAAAATAATTTTCTTTTCATGGAAAATATTTTTGAAGTGTAGTTTACTCCAAGTGATGGCTGCAGATTTAAAAGAAGAGAGAGTTGTTTCAAAATCGTTAAAGTCCTGGTTCCAAATATCTTTAACCAAAATTTGAAAACTTGGGTGGGAGATCCAAAGTGTTCAAGACGAAATGGTTTTATACCAGAAAAAGCAAGAGGATTAGTTTTTAAGAGAAGGGGACAGTGATCTAAACGTATACAAGATAAATGAAAAACTTTTGTGTTAGGAAACAGTTGAAGCCATAAGGGAGAAGCATGTCCTCTATCTATACGTGTCCTAATAATGTTATGATGGTCCCTCACCAAAATGTAGTTTACCTTTTATAAAATGGTGAATTCAAGTTCAAGTTGTTGCTAAAAGAAGTATCTATTTTTAATACTTGACTGTTCTAAATATGATTATTTTCAATGAAAAATATCTATGAAAAATCAGAAAAAGGAAAAAGAAAAAAGAGATGCATATTGTTTAACCTTTAAGATGTAACTATGTATTGATCACCAATATATTATTTTAAAAAAAAAATCATTTTACTTTCTTACACTTCTTTCTCTCTGTCTCTCCTAAGTTTAGTTTGTAACTTGGCATGGTGGTGTGTCAGCAATGTAAACTACATAACTTTCCAACTCATTCTTGGCGTGGGAGATTCTCCTTGTACAGAATGCTAGGCAAATTAAAGCATCCACTTACTATAAAAGGATAGTTTTATGCACAACGATTAATACCTTTTTAAGAGCTTAAATTTTGTCCTTGGTTCTTGCACTTCAAAACTCTAATTTTTTTTAATTCCATAATTAATTCAATGAATTAATGGTAAATAATTAAAAACAATATTTTCATTTTGCATCTACTTAATATCACTTTAGTCCACCTTCTTTTTCTCTCTAATCTTTTTTTTTGAAAGAATCAAAATTCTCAAAGAAAAAAAATGCTAAATGAATGATTTTGTCTATGAAAGATGAAATTTTTTTAATTTAGTCTATAAAAAATAAAATTATAATATTTTAATTCTTTAAGAATACATTTACAATCAATTTAGTCTTTTTAATAATACATTAGTTCAAATTTAACGGCTAATATAATTTTATTATGTTAAGTATGATATCAATAGGATTTAGAATCACATTGCATTATTTGTTATAAAATCTTAGTTAGTGTCTTTAACAAATGATTAAATTGATGGTATTGGCATCTTTCAGGGACTAAATCTTATAATTTTAGTTTTCAAAGACTAAATTAAAAAATCTACCATCTTTCAAGCACTAAATCATTAATTTACTCTAATTAATATTAGGAAATTCTTACTATTGCTGAAAAGAAAGATCAATCTCAAAATGGGCCATATTGCATTAAAGCAATCTATAATTTTGAATGAAGATAACCATATATATATATCTATATCTATACTATATTATATGGCTCCACCCCTTATGGTTGGTCAAAAATAGTGAATTAAAAAATTAAAAAAGAAAACAAAAATCACTCACTCTCTCTCCCACTCACTCTTCCCACTTCTTTAAAAAAAATAAATGAAATAAAAAAAATGCAAAAAACAATTAAAAATTAAAAATGCCACCACTCTCTCCCCACTCACTCTCCCCATATGAAGTAATTTCAAATTGGTCCTAAATATTTTATAATTTCTCAAATTGGTCCCAAACTTACTCTTTTATCAATATAAAAATTTAATATAATCTTCAAATTTAAATCAATTCAAACGTTACATGCATATTGGCGTGCCCGTTAGGGCACGCCAAGCCCCTAGTATACATATATGCGTGCATGGTGTGACCCACGAATTGAAATGAAGTTTGAGAAGAAATATATAATGATGGAAGCATATGGTGGATTATGGCCTGCATGCCTCCATATTGCAAATGAACACACACACATCCATGTTTAATTTGCAAACAGGCGTTTGTGTATATATATATATATATTTAGTGTGGGATGAAGGAGATGTCATATAAGGTTGATGCATCTTTTTGAAAAAAAAGAGAGAAGAGAATGATACAAATTTCACATCTACTGTTGTACGTGGATGCCACCAAAAATTGTCATTCCTCATTGGTACTACACTTATTAACACTGGCCAACACTCCAATACTACTTCTATAGCTACCACTTTCCCTCATATACGTAGCATGAATCATTTTATGTAATAGGTGAAATAGTCATCTTTATCCTCAAACTATGGAATCCATTTCATGTTGATCTTAAAACTATTTGTGTTTCATACTTTCATTTTGGTCATTAAAATTTCACATTTGTTTTCTCATTAATTGAAAATGTGATTTCTTTTGATTTCTACCTTTATTTTTAACTTGGATAGTTGTGATAGACTATTTCTCTCTCATATGTATTATATAATAAGTGAGTTGGTAAAGAGGGGATTGGATCCTCTGCATTTCCAAGCATTTTTTGTGGAGTTAGAGAGAGAAAGGAAGATGAAGAGAGAAAAAATGTGGATCCAATGAAATAATAATATGTAGGACTCACATTTTCTCTTTCTCTCTATTCTTTTTTCTTCATTTCTCTCTCATACTCTACAAGAAATGTAGAGGATCCATTTTTGGTAAAGAGACAATAAAAAAATCTTTCTTTTGGAGATAAATTTGTAATTATTTTTTTTAAGAGTGAAAATGTTTATTTTTATCTTTGCATGCTAACTCACTTATTATAATATATGAGAGATAAATGACATATCTCAACTGTTCAGATTAAAAATAATAATAGAAACCAAATTAAATCACATTTTGAAATAAAGGTATAAGTGTATAACAAATGTGAAATTTTGAGGATCACAACGAAATAAAAACTAAGTTTATGACTAAAATAAAATTGACCCTATAGTTTCAGGACCAAAAATGACTATTTGACCTATATAATATATATACACTAAATCATGCAATGATGCAATACCATTCACCTTGATCACTTCATCATTGGCATTGCTTCCTCAAATTTTAGCATTATTAATTAATTTCTAAACCAAACAGTTACGTTATATAAAATGTGTCATAAGGGATAATCCTTATTGAAAACAATCATATTATTCAAAGTATTGTTAAAAACATTAAATGTAACTATTTCTCCAAAAAAAAATTGCTTTTATCACTTTGCGGAAGATTAACTCATTCTCCTATATATGAGATTATCCCATTGATTGTCCCCCATTGTCACGCTTCACATTAATTAACACAAAGTTTATTAATGATGTTAAATACTTAAGTTTCCGTACGTCCAAAAGGTAAAAACATTTAACAAACTAATTAATTATGTGAACCGTGTGTTCATTAATTATGTGTAAACAAATTAATTAATGGTAGACGATCATCATAATATATAGTATTGACTACGAACAATAAAAAAACATAATTGACATAGTGATTCATATGTGGATTTACACACATATATATGTACGTAATATGGACTAATGGTGTCTAATCCAATGGGATTGATAGATAGATAATGTTGAAAGACTGAATATTATACATTCGTAAAGGAATTTTTTTTTGATACATTCTTAACAGGGATGATGATGGCAAACGAAACATGGGTGAAAGTGACATTTTTTCTTTTCTAATGACAAGCAAGTAATCTTTTAAAATTAGATTAAATTACATATATATGACAGTTCTTTTATTTCAAAATTACACTCAAATCACCTCACATTTAGCACATGATATTATGAAACTTTTTCTTTATTTTCATTCAATATGAAATTTTAAATTTATTCTTATGGAAACTAAGTAAAAATAACAAAAAAAATTCGTAGAAGGGATCCATAATTTCATTAAGTAGCCTGGAAAAATATCAATTTTTCAATATATATATCAATAAGGCTATATGTAACTAATAATCCTTACATTTATATTAAATGTATTTTAATCAAAATTTAAGAGGAATACAGGGTTTTGGGTCCCCAAAATGGTAATTGGTAATGATCTGAATGGAATCTTAATTCCTACACAATTATTTTTGTTGTCCAAACCCATCATCTCTGAAAGGAATATTCCTCCACTTTAAGTAAAAGGTTATTTTCTATTCTAGAGTTTACCATGTATAATAGGGTCCTCTAGTCACCACACATCATTTGCTTCAAATTTAAAATTTGGTATTATATTCCTCATTCTTTCATTGAATATGTATTTTTAATTATAATAAGTATATATGAAGAAGGGCTCAAGCTTCTATTATTAGATCTAGAATAAAATTCATCTATTTGATTGTTTAGAGAGAATTACTTAAGAGATATATAAGAATGTGGCAAAAAAATGTGACATTTTTTTAATTTCAAGCTTCTATATTTATTATTCAAATTTTGGTAAGAAAATTTTACTCAGCTGAAGCTTCAGACGCTGGAGAATGCATGGAGATCACAAAAGAAAAAAAATAAGTGTAAAATACAGGAAAGGTACCTGTGGTTTAGCCTAATCTCACTTTTATGACTTGTGATTTCAAAAGTTGCACATAAGGTACCTGTGTGTTTCGCCGTTAAACAGAAGCAGTACTTGTGTAATTTTCCGTTAAAGAAAGGGTTGTTTTGCTATTTTGGCCAAATTTTGGGGGGCAAAAAAGTAATTTTGATGTAAGGAGACAGAGGCTAGATCCATAGTATTGCCCAAAAACATTTAAATTCTTTCAAAACAGTCGCTAAAACTCAAAAGTTCTAGAAATAGAGATTTTTGAAAAAAATTATATTGTTGGATTCATTGAAAATAGTAGGTTCCAAATATATATTTTCCTTTCAAAAATATTATATCTATAATTTATTATTTCTTACTCAAAAGTGTCTTATAATAAAATTAAAATGAAACACGGATAAAATTTTTTTGTCAGGTTGCTATCAAAATTTAACCACAAGCTCATAAGGACTTCTAGATTAACTACACAATTTACTTTTAAGTCAAATGCTAAGTCTAATGTCTAACATGGTACCTTGNAACCACACGTCATAAAAGTGAGATTAGGCCAAACCACGGGTACCTTTCCTGTATTTTACCCAAAAAAAAAATAAAAATAGAGACAATTTTTTGCATAGATAAAACAAAAAAAATTATCACTCAAATATGAAATATCATGTGTAACTCTAGTTTCACTCAAGCATGATGATATCATTGGCCTCCCCTATCAAAACAATAAAACTCAAACTTAATTAGCAAGTTCTCTCTCTCTCTCTCTCTCTCTCTCTCTCTCTCTCTCTCTCTCTCTCTCTCTATATATATATATATATATACTTCAATCCCTTCATACGTACTAAATAATTAATTATTTCTTGTCAAACGAAACTAATTAATTGAAAGTTGAGTGCCTCGTCGTCATAGCTTCCCATGATTACTATATGTGTATATAGATAGATATGTATGGGTTAATTATAATTAGTTTGTTGATGTTTAATTAATTAAAGACACACTTTTGGGTGTTTGTGCTATAAAATTCATTGGCGCGGGATGCCTACATATATAAAGATGAATTTTTCTTGAGCCTCAAGGATATATATATATATATATATAAATAATTAGTATATTGAAACCAATTTTTTAAAAAAAAAGAAAAGAAAAGAAAAGAAAGAAAGATCAGTTGTACGAACAAGAAGGTTTTTCTAGCCTTTTATTAGTTAATTAATTAACTTGTTCATTATATATATATATAGCAGCTAATTAAACTAAAGGTAAATTATACTTTGGTACCCTGTTCTATGGACCAATTTTACTTTGGTAGTCTGTTCTTTATAAAGCGACACTTTAATATCCTATTCTTTGCACCGTTAACATTTTGGTACCATGTTCTTTCAAAAGTGACATTTTGGTACTCTATTCTTTGCACCATTAACACTTTAGTATCCTATTCTATGAACCAATTTCACATTGAAACCCTGTTCTTTCATGATTTGTTAACCTGTTATATCTTTGTTATGATAAAGTGTTAACGGTGCAAAGAGCAGAACATCAAAATATCACTTTGTACCAAAATATTAATGGTGCAAAGAACATAGTATCAAAGTGAAATCGGTTCATAAAACAAGATATCAAAGTGTAATTTACCATTAAATTAATCACACTTTTCTATCATTATTTGTGTTCGTTCGATCGATCCATCTAGCTCATGCTCTTGCTTTGTATGAATGAGAACATTTTCTTTCTTATATATATATATTGTATGCGTGTGTGTGATGAATATAATTATACCTTTTCTGCTTTGTTTCACTCCGTGTGTGTCTCCATCATCTCTTTATCTCTTCATATTAATAAAGTTTAATTAGCATCCACGGGAGCAATCATTGTGCAAATAAGCACAAACACATGCACCCACTAATTCTCTCTCTCATTTGATATGAATATATATATAGGCCCTATCTCTTCATATATATATAGAGACGTAGGTGAGTGACACGTACATTATGAATTTGATGATTGATGGAGTGCTAATTCTTTGTCTACTTCAATAGTTCAATTTCATTATTCATTCTATTCTCTTACCGTGATGTTCATAATTATTTGGGTAGATTTTTTCATTCATCTTGCTTTGGCAATATTTAGCCATTAATTTCACAATATAAATTTTAGGATAAATTATAAAAATGTTACCTTAACTATCCACATTTCTTTGTGCATAAATAATTGATGGATGGTTCGTTTGTGCAATCTGTTGTCATGTATATGCGTATGCTTAATGTTCCAACCTTCTAAATGTTTCTATAAGTTTTGTGCCAATAATGCCTAGTCTCTTGCACTTGAAATATATATATATATATATATATNTAATTTCTTTAGTTTCATTTTTGGTGAAGTTAATTTCTTTATTTTTTTTTTGTTTCCATAGGTATCCTCCACTCCGACAAGTTAAGGATTAATCTTTTACAGATTCTGAGCTCTATTTAAGGATCTGCCGCTGGCCAATTGATTGCTGCATACACAAGGCGGGATTCAAACCCCCGACACTTGCTTAAGCGACCTAGTGAGCTGACCATTAAACCAACCAAACTTGATTTAATTAATAAACTAAATAGCGTGTATCTCATTGTTTGTGTCTTTTTACCAGAGAACAAAACTCATATATATATATATATAGGCAAAAGTCCTATTTTGGTCCCTCAGTTATGCTCAATGTTTCAAATCGGTCCCTTAGTTATTTTTTGTTCCATATTGATCCCTCAGTTATCCAAAACTTGGCACAGTTGGTCCTTCAAACGTTTTCCATACATTTTTCCGTTAAAAAAAGGGAAAAATAAATTTTCATTCCCCAAAAGTTTTATTTTCTTATATTAAGGTCCTTTTCTTTTTATAATAGGATCAAAACGTAAGAAAAAGAAATAAATTAAGATTTTAATTGAATTTGCCCACAAACACAACTTATTCCTCTCTCTCTCTCTCTCTCTCTCTCTCTCTCTCTCTCTCATCACCACAGCGTCCCAGTTAGCCTTCTCGACAACATCAGGCGCGCGGGTCTCACCTTCTTCAGCGACTGCCCTATGTCGGAGAAGCTCTGAGTCGCCTGCGATTTCGGCTCCATCGCGTTGGAAGGGTACGGTAGTCAGATGCTTCTAAGTTCTGATCAGCCACAAAACGACGCCGTCCAAGTTTTGGATTGGAGAGATTACTTCGACCACCACACTTTGCCCCTTTCTCGTTGAATCCCAAATCGATGGCCCGAATTCCCTTCCAGTTACAGAGAAGTGGTGGCCAAGTACAACGATGAAATGAAATCTCTAGCTCAGAAGTTATTGGGATTGATCTCCGAGAGTCTAAGCGTGCGATCGTCGTGTATTGAAGATGTCGTTGGGGATTTTTCCAGAATATTACTCTGTGTGTGTGTGAGAGAGAGAGAGAGGGGGGAATTAGGGAGAGATATTTTGTGTTTTTGGGTAAATTCACTTAAAATCTTAATTTACTTCATTTTCATCCTATTATAAAAAGAAAAGGGTAAATTGCAGTTTGGTACCCTGTGGTTAGGGGTGATTCCACTTTGGTACCCTAAAAGAAAAATTTTTACAGTTTGGTGCCCCGTGGTTTGCTCTGTTAGCGAATTGGTCCCCTGTGCTTTATTTCTGTTAGGATTTAATGGAAAATCTGATTTAAAATGTCAAAAACCTCCCAATAAGTCTTCTCTTATGCGTTTAAGTCCTTTTCCTTTACTAAAATGGATCAAAACATAAAGAAAATAAAAACTAAAGAGTACATTATGTAATTTTACTGATGAGTTGAAATTAATTATAAAAGGGTCTTTAGAATTCTAATATTACAGAATTTTCTCCTTTTCATAAGATTTCTTTTGAATAGGTCCTAATTTAATTACACTTTAATCCCAAAAGTTTATGATCTTTATCAAAATAGTCCTTAGAACCTCAAAAGACAAATGAGCATCTATGATTTATCAAAAAAATCCCCACCAGAAGCTGAAATTTTCATTCAAGCCCCACAAATTACCCCTTAAATTTCATTCAATTACCTCACAAACACATCAAAATCCCCAAATTTTTTCAGACCCACAAATCAATCAATTTCTGCGTTGAACATTCATTCTCACAAGTCCCAGTACTATACTTGGATTAAATTATTATTCAATTTCATTTCTCGCTCTTCAATTTTTTTCTTCTTCCTTCTTTTTCTTGTCAATTTTCAATTTTAGAAATAAACACGCAGAAAAGATAATCGAAGAGAAGAAGTCACTAGTTTCTTTCTGCTTCTTTTCTCTCTCCTATGACGAAAAAACCCTCCAAGAAGAAATCTCACTTCTCATCCTTCTTGCCGACCGAGTCATCAAATAGTCGTAATCAAGATATAGAGTACTTTTGAACTTTGAATGATATCCATTAAGATATAGAGTACCAATTTCGAAAACAAGACTTATAAATACAGAGAGGGGGTGTGTGTTGGGTGAAGGTGCAGAGGAAGGTGATATGGGTGTCAACATAACGTCGATCAAAAACGTCGTCGGATGGAGGATGGCAAGGCGATAATCCCCTGGATTACCATTCCCACTACTCATTCTCCAAAAACCTCGACCCATTTCAATTCGGCGTTTTCCAGCAAGTCTTCTCCATAACCGGCTAACGTGGAATCAATCTTTAAGGGTTTTGATTTGTGGGTCTGAAAAAATTTGAGGGTTTTGATGTGTTTGTGATATACTTGAATGAAATTTGTGGGGTAATTTGTGGGGCTTGATTTTTGAAAAATTTGGGGGTTTTGATTTGTTTGTAGTGTACTTGAATGAAAATTTCAGTTTCTGGTGGGGATTTTTTGATAAATCATAGATGCTCATTTGTCTTTTGAGGTTCTAAGGACTATTTTGATAAAGATTATAAACTTTTGGGATTAAAGTGTAATTATATTAGGACCTATTCAAAAGAAATCTTATGAAAAGGAGAAAATTTTGTAATATTAGAATTCTAAAGACCTTTTTATAATTAATTTCAACTCAACAGTAAAATTACATAATATACTCTTTAGTTTTTGTTTTCTTTATGTTTTGATCCCTTTTTGTAAAGGGAAAGGACTTAAACGCATCATAGAAGACTTGTTGGGGGGGTTTTTGACATTTTAAATCAGATTTTCCGTTAAATCCTAACGAAGGTAAAGCACAGGGGACCAATTCGCTAACGGAGCAAACCACGAGGCACCAAACTGCAAAAATTTTTCTTTCAGAGTACCAAAGTGGGATCGCCCCTAACCACAGGGTACCAAACTGCAATTTACCCAAAAGAAAAAGATCCTTAACATAAGAAAATAAAACTTTTGGGGGATGGAAGTTTATTTTTCCCTTTTTTTAACGGAAATGGAAAACGTTTGAGGGACCAACTATGCCAAGTTTTGGAAAACTGATGGACCAATATAGAACGAAAAATAACTGAGGGATCAATTTGGAATGTTGAACATAATTGAGAAACCAAAATAGGACTTTAACCTATATATATATGTCGAATATTTATATGTCGCATATTTATACAAGCTTTCACAATCTCCTCCTCAAAACTACCTAATATGAGACTTTAAAAAGATCTTACCCTACATTTATTTCAATACTAGTGGTGTTAGCGTGCGTTGCACGTGTTATATTTGTTCGTCTAACGTATTTTTTATATATAAATTTAATTATTTCTTTTGTTTATATAATGTTTGGATTATAATTATTTTGAGACTAATTCATCTTATGTATTTTTTTTTGCCAAAATTCATCTTATATATACTAATTTACTAATTCTATTATTTGATAATTGTGGTTTTTTTTATTGAAATTGCAATTTTAAAATTTTCCTAAAATGATATAAACCTTATTTGTATATTTGAGTCTTTTTAGATCCAAAGAGTTGACTACAACCTCATTTTCAAATTTGAAAATTTGAATTTTGAAATTCTCTTCTCTTATCATACAATATGTGAATTTTCAAATTTTATTGTGTTTTTTAACATGATGAGTTAGGATTTGAGTTTTTTTTTCTTTTAATTTCACATTATTTGGTATTAGTCAAACAAAATTTATCGTTAAAATTTTGTTAAAGCAAGATTAAATAATAAAATGGGTAAACTACTGATCTGACCATATTTCATCATATATTTTAGGGACATTTTAGGGCATTTTATATTCATTTGGGATTCAATTGCATGCCTTTATGTCCCTTTATGATAAAATATGATGCCTTGAAGTTTGATGATTATTTGGACTATTTTGTGATTAATTGAGTGGTTTTCTCGGGTTTAATCTTTATTACTTGATTGATCCTCTTTATCCTGAGAATTCACTTAGTTTCTCGATGTTCTTGATAGGTTTTAATGAAGTCCAAAGTGCTGAATTACTTCGAGGAAGGCTCAAGGATGTTTGGAGACGAGTCAGGGACCAAACTGAAAACGAACTAAAGTTGCTGGAAAAACCGCCGCCGGAACCGCCGCCATGCATAGCCGCGGCGGGTCCGCGGTGGGTCTCTCTGGAAAACCCGCCGCCGGAACCGCCTCCATGCACAGCCGCGGCGGGTTCGCGATAACTTATAATTATGTTGGCCCAAGCCCGATTTTGATGATTCTGACCTAAATTTCTTTAGAATGAGCCGAAATTTACATATATGAGAGGTTTTTAGGTCATTTAAATAGGGAGGAACCTTAGAGACACACTTTACACCATCTCCTTCATCCCCTCTTTTCTTCCACCTTCATCCATGGCTATTTTGGAGGCTAGGAGGCTTGTTGAAGCCGAATCTCTCTCCATGAGCAGCTAGATTCCACACCCATAAGAGGATTGGAGGAGGCCCGAGCTTGGTTCTACACTTAGGGAGTTTTACTTTACTCTTTTCATCGTTTTATATTAGGGTTTGAGTTTTTCTTGGTTAGAGAACTTGTAATTCTGATATTGATTATGAATTTGAGATTGGATTTTGGATTCTGATATGTATTGATTATTCTTGTCTTGATTATGATCCGTTCGGATACGTTGTAGTTGGTTTGACTAATAATTGGGATAAGTTTCTCTTTGATAACTTAGTCTGAGTTATAGAGTTGCCTGAATTCTTGATTTTATCTCGCCATTAGCTTCATTGAAGTGATTATCTTGGTTATGTTTATAATTGAGTTAATTGCTATGTTTAACGGTAGTGGACAACTTTAGTAAATGGTTTGTGAAGTAATTACTCCGATCTTTATAAGCTAGGAAGGCCGAATTCAATTCCTCTGTTGGGTGTTTCCATCAATAAGTGTCTTATCTATCTTTATCGCTTTTGTTTATCTTTTGCTTATTAATCAAAAACCCCAAAAATATTATTGCTTTATTTAATTATTGTTTTAGGTCTTAGATAAACAATCAAAGAACAAAATTTTCTTCGCTTTTACCCGATTGGTGATAACTTGGTATCGTTTACAATTAAACCTTGCACAAAAGTTCCTCGAGAGATCGACTCGGATTGCACCACTATAGTGCATTAATTCCGGTATTTTTGGCCAACTAACGACGGGTGCGGTCAACTACACTTTGGTATCTTGCTCTATAGATCGATTTCACTTTGGTACACTATTCTGTGCACCGTTCACATTTTGGTATCTTATTCTTTCAAAAGTAACATTTTGGTACCTTTTTCTTTGCACCATTAACATTTTGGTACCCTAAAAAAAATATAGAATAGGGTAACAAATCTATGTTTCAAAATGTTCAAATTGGTCCTAAATCTTAGCAAAATATTTCATTTTAGTCCCAAACTATTGAATTTGGTCATATTTCTCTCGTCTGTCATTTCAAGTTTAAAGGACTTTTTAAGATTAACTCATAGCTCTGAATTCGTCGTATTCGAACTTGAAACAAGAGAGATATGATCAATATTGCTTGTTTGATTGTGAAACGAGCGATCTACTTTCAGGACCGATTTCACCTCATTTGCTTATTGCCCTAATTGGATAGAGAATTTACAGTACTTTTTGAGAATAATGTAGTTTTAAACTCGTTAAATTCAAACTTGAAACGCGAAGAATATAATTATATTCCATAATTTGGGACCAAAATGAAACATTTTGAAAATATAAAGGACCAAAATAAATGTTTGGACATACATTTAGGACCAAAATGACTTTTTAACCTACTTTGAGTTAGAACTTAGAGGATAAGAAATTTTTTTAATAGGACTGAAATATAAACCTTAAATTTTATTCTATATCCTTCTTATATATCAACTAAAATCAACTATAGTTCTTTTTGAAGAAGCCATAACCGAACCACGAAATAGCGCTCAATGTGAGGAAGAATGAGAGATTGAATGGCATAAACTCCACACTCTTGGTTCGAATCACCTGTGCCTGCTCCATCCACAATTATTAATTAATTGTCTATAATAGTATACTCTGTTTTGAATTCATATATATATATATATATATTAGAGTTAAACTAATTACCTTGACGCTGAGAGGAGAGATGCGAAGACGCAAATGGAAACGGCAACGTTAATTTCTGTCGGGACCTTTTTGTTCAATTATTGCAGATAGATCCACGTTAAAGAACACCGGCGTACCTATGTTTGGAAGCCATGAATATAACTGAAACACAGCAAAAAATTCATAATGTAGCAGATCAGACAGAATAGCGCCAAACAATGGGAAAGAAGGAATCAAGAACATAATATAATTATGGCAAAACACTCTTTCGTGCCCCTAACGTTTGCGGTGATTTTCAGTTATGCTCCTAACGTTTCATTTGTGTCAGTTGTGCCCCCAATGTGAAACGTTAGTTTCAATTATGCCCCCAATTTCAATCATTCACAAAAGAAAACACCATTTTCGCATTTGAGCTCGATTTTGATCAGATTTCATATGGGTTTTAATTTTCGGACATGACAAACTTGATTCCTTGGATCAATTTCAAAGATTAAGCTCAAAATAACCCTAAATCCGAAGAAAATAGGACCCGATGAACCCTAAAAAGGACCAAAACGAAATGCAACTAAACAAAGCATTTTTCTCAAAATTTCCATGTGCAAAATGATCCTTAGGAGCTGAAAATGAGTACCCATAAACTCATTTATCAAAACAAACTGAAACGAACACGAATCTAAGCTCAAAAGTTCCTAAAACGGATACACTAACGAGGATGGTGGCATAATTGAAACTAACGTTTCATATTGAGGGCACAACTGACAAAAATGAAACGTTAGAGGCATAACTGAAAATCACCACAAACGTTAGGGGCACGAAAGGGTGTTTTGCCAATAATTATATAGGCCTAATCATTCATACATATCTCTTGAAGGACGTAACTATTAATCTTTGGACACATCTCGTGACTCTTAATCATTCATACATATCTCTTGAAGGACGTAATTATCAATCTTTGAACACATCTCTTGATTCTTAATCATTCTTACATATCTCTTCACTCTTAATCATTGAGACACATCTATTGAATAAATACTGAACCATTGCGAATGTTAAAATTCATAAACAACTCATCTTAAGTTGTGATTAGCAATAGACACTAATTCATCATGGGGTAAATCAACAATTTTATTAAAGACATTTTTAGAAATGAAAGTTGACACCAACCCATACTTTTAAGTAGTAGAGATCATCGTGGGGTAAATCAACAATTTTATTAAGGACATTTTTTGAAATGAAAGTTGACACCAACCCACACTTTTAAGTAGTAGAGATTATTTTTAGGTTAAATGTCTTCTTCATCTTGATTAGTTACAATTTCTTAACCCCACTAATCAATTTCATTGAACAGTAACTTTCGTTCTCATCTTTTTTTAATTAAAGGAAATAGAAATTCGAGGAGCAATGAAGAGAACGAAATATGGTATTTTATTTAATATTCAAGCTTTTATAGTGAAGCTAATTAAACACGGATACAATATTTTTGTTATTCTTTGGTATAATAAATGGATTATACATATATATTATATATACACACACATATCTAGATGAACATGAACAAATTCTGTTCATGATATAAACATTTGAGACATAAAGCCATATCATTAAATTTATGCAGCAGAAGTGGAATCTTCTTTGCAGGATCAGAGATCCATGTGAATTAAGCATGGAAATTTAATTAAAAAAACATTAATTAATGTAATTGGAAAGAAAAACAAAACATATGGACCCAGAGCAAATTAGACTGTGCTGTTTGGATCAATATCTGCTTTGCATGGTCCTACACGCTAATAAAATTTCCTTCTTTTCTTATAAAAGAAAAAGTAAGGATCTAATGTCACTTCATGAGAATTAATGAAGAAAGAAAATATTACAGAGAAAGGAAATAGATTAAATGAGAAGGTTTATTGAATAATTAGAGAATCTATTCAAAACCCCCATAGGTTATTTATTCCAAATCTGAGCAACTTGGGTTTGATCTTCTATTTAAAATAGTTTATATAGAAATAAAATTTTCAAGATCTTTAAAATTGAGAAGTGACCATATATCACTGATAGGTGTTTTAATTTTGATAAGTGAAGAAGTCTCGAGTTTAAATTTTATTGAAAACATGAGAGTTTTATTTTTACTATCTGACCAGATAACTAGAACAATAATTAAACATTGTCTAAATTGTAAAACAAATAAGTATTGAAAGACATCTTGTAATCAGGACTCATGAGGGAAAATAGAAAGTAATTTAGGTGAGACAAAAATTAAAATTAAAATACTCAAAGTAGAGACACATTTTTTATTTTTGTATTATATTAGTATACTATCAATTTAGGGTGTGTTTGATATGTAAAGATCATATCACTACCATCTTATATACTATATTATTTTGAATGTCAGGATTGGATATTGACATTTGATATGTCATGATCTCATCAATATTGATATAAGATAACACTATATTATCACACTACAATAAAAAAAAAAAACTGTGATCGATTTGATAATAACAAAAATTATGTGAACTCTTTTTACAAAAAAAAAAAAAATTTATGTGATCTTATATCACATGATTGTAAAGAATATCTTTAAATCAAATTATCAATTTTTTTTTCTTTTTGTTAATGTTTCTTTTTATAAATTGGCTATTTTTTTTTGTAGGCATAGTTTTGATTTTTGATGAATTAGTTATAGGTACAGTTTTTACTTTTATTAACTTTATGTTGCTTATTTTTATTGATCCTATGTTGTTTAGATAATTTTTTTATTTAAAAGTACTTTTTGTTAGATTATTATTTAATGTCATAAAAAATATATGTTATTAGTATACAATTATAAATTAATATTAAATAAAATATTTATATGATTAATTTGAATATATATATATATTAAGATATAGTTTATTAATTTAGAGGTAAATATAGAAAATTTAAAAAATTTGTGAAGCTGTTCAATAAAAAATATTAAATATGTACGTCTTACATTTATAATATATCAGATACAATCTATTATCATATGAAAAGTATCCTGTTATGTATAATGTCACAACATCTGAAATTACAGGTACTGTACTCACCTCTAGCCTTTAAAATGAAAAATCATTGTCATTCATTTATCTTTTATGTTATTATTTTAATCTTAAATCAAAATTACCTATCATTAATTCGATCTTNCTCTCTCTCTCTCTCTCTCTCTCTCTCTCTCAATCATCCTTTGTTCTCTCTTCTCTTCTAGGCGTGGAATTTGGCTTTCATTACACACATTCTCTCTCTTAAGCCATCAAACACCCATCAATACTCATGTCTCCTTCTTTTTTTCCCTTTCTCTCTCATGATCCTCTTTCCTCTTAAGAGTTAAGACCTTCCATTTCCAACAAAACAGAGCACACCAGAGTCCTCTGTTTTTGAGAAATGACCAAAATCCTTGTCCTTTCACACAATCATGAATCATGCCTTCTTCTAGCTTAGCTTCCTCCTAAATCTCTCTCTCTCTCTCTCTCTCTCTCTCTTGTTTCTCTCTCCAACCTCTCTGAGTCCACTTGATCTTTTCACAGTACTATTTGAACTTTGAAGCAGACAACAAAAGGCCTAGTAATTGATTGAAAGCCTTCAAAAAATCCCCTGTTTTCCTCTGTTCTCTTTCATTTCTGAATTTTTTTTTTAAAAAAAGAGAGAAGTATCGATGGATAAATGGGAAAAATCACAACGAGATCGTCAACAACGGCATCATAGAGAAAACCCATCATTCTCTTCTTCTCTTCTTGACGCCATTTATCGATCCATCGACGAAACAGAGGAGAAAGAAGAAGAAAATCAGATCGTGCTCTACAGAGAAACCATGAAGAAGAAGATGATGATGCAGAAACAGAGCAACTTCATCTTCTTCAATGATGATGATAATAATGATCATGAAGATTATGAATCTAAAGCACCAAACTTTCTTCGATCCCGAAACGTAGAAAACTGGATGGAGAAAAGGGTATGCGAGAAAGTTGTTATTCAAAGGAATTCCTTGCATTCAAGCTCGAGTTCTTCAGATTCAAGCTCCAATGGCGGATTCTCTTCCTCAGATTCATCATCAGAGCTCTTCATCAATGGCGTCCAAAGGCCCAAACCCATAAAAACCAGCGTCATTCCATCTCAAAATCCAACTTTTGATTCTCTTAAAGGGTATAAATCTCAATCCACGCATACCCAGAAACCCAAAAACGAGATTAATAATGGGTTCGAGAAGAAGACGACGAAATTCAAAGCTTTGAAGAAAGTGAAGCAACCAAACTCTCCAGGGGCAAAACTCGCGAGTTTTCTGAATTCTCTCTTCAATTCTGGAAGTGGGAATAAGAACACCACCAAAAAGAAAGCAAAGTTGGTGTCTTTATCATCAAACACTACTAATACTACTACTACGACTCCATGTTCTTCAGCATCCTCGTTTTCAAGATCTTGCTTGAGCAAAACGCCATCGTCTTCAAGATCAGGAGGTAATAATAATAATAATAATAATAAGGTTAATAGGTCTGTGAGATTCTGTCCTGTTAGTGTTATTGTGGGTGAAGATTGCAGGCCATGTGGGCACAAGAATCTTCTCCAAGAAAAAGAAGAACACAAAAAAAGCTATGGCTATGGCTGCAATAATGAGGAGCTAAGGCTTCATGTGATGAAGGAGAGTAAGAGAGTGGAGGAAATAGCGAGAGACTTGTTGAAGAATTATCAGAGGAATAATAATAAGGATCTTGAAATGATGATGCATTGTGAAGAAGAAGATGATGATGATGGTGTAAGTAGTTGTTCAAGTTCTGATCTTTTTGAATTGGATAATCTTTCAGCTATTGGGAATATTGGGAGGTATAGAGAGGAATTGCCTGTGTATGAAACTACCCATTTCAATACAAATCGAGCCATTGCCAATGGCTTTGTCATGTAACTCTTGT
Organism: Chamaecrista fasciculata; assembly: GCA_003254925.1. Lineage (NCBI taxonomy): Eukaryota > Viridiplantae > Streptophyta > Magnoliopsida > Fabales > Fabaceae > Chamaecrista > Chamaecrista fasciculata. The sequence continues at coordinate 106,658 of QANZ01011162.1, forward strand.
AATTTTCTCTAGTGGGGAAAGGAAAGGAAAGACAAAGTTTTAATTTTGTGGTGGGGGGTTTTACATTAATTAGAAAATAATTAAGATCTCTCTACTGTCTCTTTTGGTTTAATTTAATTTGGAAGTTATTTTGTCTCATTTCCTTCCTTCTAATTTCTCATATACACACACACACACATATGTAGTAGGATCAAGCTTTGGCCAACATAGGTCTCCATTTAAACTTTGTTTCCATGTTCATGTTAATATTAGAGAGCAAGATCCTTTCTTTTTCTTTTATTCCTTATTGTTGGTCAAGGTTTGACACTAATTGTCTTATGACAGAAATTTTTTTAAATATAGAATTGCATCATAATTGAACTAAAACATTCTAAATATAATTGAATTCTGCCTTAATAGTTAATCTAATGTTTATATATTTATCGCTATTCTTCAACTATGTTTATTGTTATTCTTCAGATGTATGGAGGCAAAAAAATAGGGAGTTATATTCTTTAATTTGGTGGAAAAACAGAAGAAGCAATTAATTAAAGATGAAGAAGGAAGTGAAGTTGAAAGGCAAGGCAGAATTTCTACATTTATTAGTGGAAATAGAAAGAAGGGCTTTTGCTTTCTCTCTCTCTCTCTCTATAATGTGTGGGGTCCTTCTTTTGCTTGAAATTAACACTATCTTCATGCACCACATATGCTTGGGAGCAATAGTCAAAAAGTAGCTACGTTAATTATCTAATGTGCATGGTTTTTTTTTTCAAATTTATTCAAAACTAATTTACTTATATGTATATAATTCAGGCAAAAAAAATCACTTATATATAATTGATTACTTTTTTTTTTGTACAAAAAGGTTTAGGTGAGTTGGACCCCGGAGGCTCACCAAGGTCAGGACAGGCCTCAAGGCTCTATGAGTTATGAATTGACTCCTTACCAACTGGGACAACCGTTGTTGGCATATAATTGATTACTTTGTTAGGTTATTTTATTTGAAAAACCCTTGAATCTAAAATCTTTTTTAGTTTCAAATAAGGCATAAAACTTGAAGAGAGTGGGGACGAATTGTATGATATAGAAGTTAAGGAATGAGTCACTTCAGCAAGACTAAAATTCTTAGACAAAATGTTGTTTTCCATTTTAATATCAGAACAATTTATAATATGTATATAAGACAAATTATGCTAGTAATTAAGATTCAACTATTTTTGTAAAAATTGAAACTTTTTTTTTACTTTCTCACAAGTATATATGAATTATCCTCAATCAGTGATAATTTTATCTGAGATACTATCAAATATTAAATACATGCTTTAATATAAATTCACTATTTTCTATAAGACTAATCCCTTCCTTAGACTTAGTCTTTATTGAATAAAAATTAAAACTAAACTCTTAAATGTGAAATGAAAAATGGAGGGCAACAAAAAGGGGTCAAATGATGTGTATAATGGAAAGAAAGGATAAAGATCATAAGGCATGGTCTCTAAAGGTGTTGACAAAAGATCAATTCTTGGATTCTCTAAAACCATTGATGTAATATTTGGTTGCCTTCTAACACAAAGAGTTTAACTTTAAATTATTTCAAAGGGCAGTCCAACTTGGTGAATATTTCCTTAACTTCGAACTTAAATCTTCTATTTATCATCCATCAAGCCCTTTTCCTTATTTATTTAATTTTTAATTTGTTCTATGTATATTAGATGACACTCTTGGAACTTTTTTTTTCCTCCCTCATTGCTTTGTCTCCTTGTTCTCCAATCCAAGCCAAATTTTGTCTTTTTAACTTTAATTGTGTTTGATGTTCATCTTGAACTTATGTTTTCTCGTTTTTTTTTACTCCTTTCTTTAGTTGTTTTTAGTGAAAAGTCTAAGTCTAGGGAACGTTTATGTTCTAATATATGTATATATATTTTTTACTACTTTGTAATTATTCATTAGCTCACAAGCTTTTTTTTTTTCCTGCTAAAGGTCACTTAGGCTTTAGTTTTCATGACAAAAGACTACAATTAAAGTACATAGTATGAGAAAAATAAAAAAATCCAAACTTTATTGAGATTCTCACATTTCCCTTATAATTTATCAAAGGAAAATGGAGGGGAAAAAAAGACTAAATCGATCATGTCCAATTTGTTATTTATTTTTTCCATTTATCTTTTTCTCCATTGCTTTATTTTCTCCCTCATAAAAATCAAATTGAAACATATACATGTTCCCTTAGTTCTGATTAAAAATTAGCATATTAAAGCAAATTATCTATATATATATATTGGTGATATGAAAAAGCAAAATGCAAGATTTCTAACAACACGAACTTTGGAGCTCCACTAAATCATAACAGTGTGGAATGCTCATTAATTAAATTGCATATTATTAAAATATTTTAATTAAAGGCAAAATTAATTTAAACATTGAAAGTTGGCCAGCCTTGGAATTAATGTAGGAAAAGAAAAGGCTAGATATATGCTATGCTCAAAAGTTTGATAGGCCGTTAATTAGAGAATGACTTTGTAGCTAGAGGGTGTCCATGTTTAGCTACAAATTAATGATCAAACATTTAGGGATTGATTAGTGAGCCTACAAGTGTGGATTAATTATTGGCTTAATTAGACAAACACTTTTGTAATCTTATAATTAAAAATATTTATTTACTTTGAAACGCCATATTCGTCAATGTTTTTCTTTATTCATGCATGGTTGGTGAAGTGGCGTGGAGGTTCACAACAATAATAAATATGTCTAGCTAGGTTGCACTATCTATAAACAATAATTAACTAATTATATAATCCATTTTTTTATATATTTATGAATATTAAAATAATATTCTTAAATTTTAATTATTAAGTATAAAACTAATTAATTAGTTGTTACACTTATCCTCATTGATAATTTTTCCAACCAAATGTCTATTGGATGATAGCTGTTGGAGGGCCTCACCCTTGCGTATATATACAAGGCATTAAAATAGATTTATTAAACTTATATAATTAAACTATATATGTCTAAACTCTATATATATAACCCAAGATTGTACCTTCAATTCGTGACAATTATTTTGTTTATGCAGAATTTGACTATTATTTTTTTATGGAAAAGAAAGAACTAAAATGTTATAGAGAATTAGAGTTCTCAAAATTTTAAGCTCTCACGTTGAGTTATTGTATCAAACTTAATTTGTATTTTTATTTTTAAATTAATGTAACGTAATTTTTTTAATTACTATATGAAAGTCTCAAAAAATTAAGCTTTCTATCCTTGGATATTATTGTATCAAAATGTTTACTTTTAATATTTTTTAGTTACCATATATAAATATCATAACATAATTTAATAGTGGACTAAAGTTAGAACTCTAAAACACTTTTCTTGAAAAAAGGAAAAACAATATCCCAATTATTTTTTGATTGAGTTTTCAATATATATGAAGTTAGGAAGTTTGAAAATAAAAATAGACAATGAATATAAATCAAGAGTAAACTTATTTTTTAGTTCAAAGATTAAGTGATTAACTTTTTTTTTTATGATAAAGAATAAATTGTTTTTTTAATATTAAAAAATTAAATTATAATTTTGAGATAAATTATTTTTTTAAAACAATCACATAAATCATGACTCCATCCATGTTAAGTAGGCCTACAAGTACAGGGATATAATATAATTACTATGTTGATGGATTTGACCCAACTTCAATTATATTACACTGTCCACATGATTTAACTTCAACTGTGTGTATATATATATATATATATACATTCATTTGTCTTTATTTATTTATTCAATTTTGATAGAATAATTTGTCTTTATAAACATTAGATTTATCTAACATGTGTCTTTAGAGTACATTTTAAAGTTTCTTCTGATTGGTTAGTAGAGCATCTCATATCTTGAAATCTACGAAAATTCATTTAAAAGATAATTTTTAATGTTTCAAAACTCACTTAATCAATCAAAAGAAACCTTAACATATGTCCTAAAGGCACATGTTAAAAGTACCCATAAACATTTGGCATTCTCAATATATATAAAATTTTGTTTTATGTCCGAACTACCATATTGTCGGACATAATATCCATTATTATTATTATTATTCAACAATAATATAATGTCGTGCTGTCAAACAGTGGCAGAACCAGATTGTACACGTGGCATTGAACAGTGCACACGTTAGCTTGCTGGCCATGTCACTCACCCACCATGCAGGAGCCAATGGTGCATATATATATATATATATATATATATGAGTGTTTTTGATTTAGACAATTTTAATATTTTAAACTGCAATTTTGGTTCATTGAAATGTCAGTCTTTATTTTGTTTTATGATTAAAAATAATAAATAAAAATGAAAAAAAGAGTGAAATTTGTTAAAACTCAAACTTTCTAATTCAGTACGCTATATATAAGAAAGAGAATCCTCTCTTGTACAACAGAGAACTAATAATATTGTGTCATGTATTTAGAGTTGTGCACATGATACAATATTATCAGTCCTCTCCTATACAGCACCAATACTATACAGCTGGATCCATAGCAATTTAGATCCTTTATAATGCACTATAGGTGTATTGTTGAGAGAAAAAAGAACAAGCTAAGTAGAGAAAGAAAGTGAGTCTCACTGATACTTTCTCTCTCTATCCTATTTCTTTCTCTTTCAGCACTATACCCTTAAAGTACTATAGAGAATTCAAATTGGGATCTCTAGGCCATATATAAAGCATTTGGTAATAGTTAATTATGTGGCTTAGTTAGCTAGCTAATATTGTTAATTAATTAAGTAGGACTTGTTATTTCTTTCATTTTTCTCTGAATTTATAGTTTTTATAACATTATTTTAAATACTTTAACCATTATGAATGATCCTAAATTATCTCTAATATTATCTAAAGTGAGTAAATCAATGGTGCTGGATAATATAAGCCATAAATATTTAAATAATTAGCTATATATACAAATATATATTATTTGAGATTTCACATTAGCTTTTGGATAAAAATAAGAGAGTACTAGTTCATGGCTAACATTAAAAATCTTTTAACGGCGGAAGAACAAAATTGAAATTTGAAAATATTGTCAACCATCAAAACGCAGATTCTCATGAAAAAAAATAATATCCCATATTATTATGTATACTTTTTATATTTATTAGATTAAATACTGTATAAATAATATATTCTCTATATATACCAAATATATCATCTTAGGGTTAACGAATATATATCCTCAATAACTAGCTGCAACTTTTGAATTGGAAAAAATATAACGAATTGCTGGGGTTTATATGAGCTGATTATTTATATATATAAATGTAAGCAAGTATATTGGGTTGTCAACTTTGTTTTCATGCGTAATTTTCTTTTTGGTGCCATATATATTCTTTTCGAATCAACAATGGCGTGCGTGCATTATAATATTCTACTTTTGCAATAAGTGAATATAATGGAAACCCGTCATCTTGTATTATATTCATAAGGAATTTTGTGGGGAGTAGTGGGGCATAATATTTAGCATGCATGAATATATATTACTATATATTGATCAAAATTCTTTTCATTTTTGTATTCCATTTGAATGATTATATTGTTCTTGTGATCTTGATTCTTGTCCAAAATTAAAAAATTGATTATATTGTTCTCTTGTTTGCTGTTTAGAAATATTATTAGTATACGGATGCATGAACACTTTCATCCAAAAGATGTGGAGCTGTTCAATGAATATTTATAGGAATATATTATAATTTTCTTTTCTCTTGTCATTCTTTACCACCAAAAGGACAAGTACATCAGGATAGCTTCTGCTTAATAAAAATTTAGGGTTTTAGCATATATACTTCAATTATAATTACTTTTTTTTTATAATCTCGTATATATATATATATATGATCCAAGCAATTATATACATATATATTATTCAAAATTGTGACCATATTTTGTTGATAGGTTCCTTGAAAGTCTCATATATATCAAATAAATCTTGTAGAGTAAAGGAGTAGTAGTATAGATAGGTCAGTAGTTATGTGGATCTCACATTGTGAGATACACATTATACTAACCATTAGCTAAGATGTCTAATAAAATTTGTGTAGTTATTTAAGTGAGAAAGTTACAACGTTTTTTTTATTAGACAACTTATTATTTTATCATTGAATTTATATTGAGTAAATTAATTCTTAAATAATAAAAATATACGATTTAATTCCTAGAATATTGCAATCATCAACAATTTGGTCAACCCTAAATCAAATTCAAGGACAAAAGAAAATATAAATTCAAAGACAAAAAATATACAAAATCAATTCAGGGTCTAAATCAAGTAATTCGATTATTTACGAACTAATTCGTTGACTCAATATAAATTTAGAGATTAAATAATAAATTTTCTTTTTTTTGTTTAGAAATTGTATTAAGAAAGATTTATAACTTTCTCTATAGTGTACAAAAATTACAAATGTGAAGTTGTTCCATTGTGATCCTGTAGTAGTTAGGTGTTGATAGGCACCAAACAACATAAAAGTTTTTTATGTGCTACTTCTTACTTTTCACTTTATTTATTTTTGTAGTCGCTTTGCATGCTCAACATATTAATCATTTTAATTATGCTCTCACTAATTATTTCTCTTTTAGAATAGATCTCCTTTTATCTGGAAAATGTTTTTTTATTCTCTATTCATGGTTTGTTAGTTATTCTTGTCAATCCAATTTTCAGTACCTCCATCAAATTGTTTGTCAATTGTCATAATTTGTCTTCAATACTTACATGCTCAACTTAAGTATCATATGATTTTTGGACAATTTTTATTGTTACTCGCCCAAAATCATAGAATATTAAAATACAAGATATATAACATAACATTAAAGAGTTGACAAAAAAAAACATAACATTAAAGAGAATAAAGTCTTAAAAAACACTGAGAGATTAACTGAAAAATGTTAACTAACTATTCTCCACTTAAAGACCTTTTATTATTTTGAAATCTAATAAGAATGTGTTACTCAAATCATTTAATAATTTTAAATTTAAAAATAGTCTTTACATATATATATATATTATCAACATACAAACTATAGTCATATATATGTATGGTTTTAAATTTTCATTAGGCTAATTGTAACTAACTTAAATTTCCAAGGGTAGCTTTCATAATTTAATTTTTATAATTTCTAAATGCTTGCTAATTTTTTTTAATGAGTATTATTACTATTATTATTATTATCATTATTTTGTCCACTTAACAAACAGGTTATATATATATTCATCGCAAAACTTAACTTACATACATATAGGCAAAACACCCTTTCATGCCCCTAACGTTTGCGGTGATTTTCAGTTATGCCCCTAACATTTCATTTGTGTCAGTTGTGCCCTCAATGTGAAACTGAAAATCATCGCAAACGTTAGGAGCACACAAGGTGTTTTGCCTTATATATATATATATATATATATTTCTTACACAACTTTGATGATAGATATGCATCAAAATTTTGCCTAAGACTGGTACTTTAACTAATTAATTAATTATGAGAACTTGAAATGAAAGCCAAAACTTTGATGATAGATATGCATCAAAATTTTGCCTAAGACTGGTACTTTAACTAAATCAAAATTTAGTTCACTCATATATATATATATATATATGAGTGAACTAAAAATAAATTAAATAAATTATTTTGTTTTTGGTTTAATTGGTTTGTTGCTTTTTAATTTATGCTGCCACCCACACGTGATGGGGTGGTCCTACATGTCCCAGAACTGTGACGCATGCACACGTGTGCCATGACTCATGGACTCATCATCATTCAGCTTCTTCCTTTTGCCAAACCATTAATTAATAACACAAACTCACAAATTTAATATCAATTATATACTATGAAATAATTCATTCTAATTATCATCATATATCTTCATCCCATAATTCCCAAAACTATCACCCAAATTCCTCATGCTTCTCCATTTATATTCACACTCATAATTTCCTACTATAATGAAGAAGCATTCTGACGTGGATGCCACCTTCTCCTTCATTACTCCATACCTACCTAGCTTACTAGCTAGCTAGCAACACAATCCCACCATACACACCATCACACCTGTCTTTAATTTCTTGCTTGTTCATTTATTACCATGATTGCTTTGGTAGATTTATAGGAGATGTATACGTTGAGATAAGGTGGTATCCGAAAGTGGATCTTCTACATTGTGAAATTGGTGCAGTCTAGAGAGAGAATGGAAAAGTTAGAGAGAGAAGTTTGGTAAAGTGTGGGTCCCACTAAAATTTCTTCTCTCTAACTCTTCCTTTCTCTCTCTACACTTTTGGAAAATGCACTAAAATTGAAATAGAGAGGATCCAGGTTCGATGGTATCCTCACTTGTCAGTTTGCAAATTTAGATATTCTGTAGTATCATTATAGTGTAAGTGACACTACAGAAAATCTAAATTTGTCAATCTAAGCACTTGTTAAGAATTAGGTAGTATCTTCAATTGATAGTTAGAATTATCGAAGTGAATTTCACTTTTATCAACCAATATTTTCTATATACACAACTCAATAGAAACTCGAGATATTATAATTAAGAAACTCAACTATATATTTACAAGTGTATCCTTAACTTGTTGTGTTATACTTATTATGATTTTACCAACGTAAAAGAAATCTGACTTTTATCTTTGAATTACCTAAATGGATCCACTTTCATTAAAAAATAGAGAAGATCCTAGCTCTGCAGTTTAAACTATAGATTTATTATTTCAATTTAGTATATTATTCATCAGTGTATGAAGTTATATTTAAAAAATGATGCTGTGCGTTTTGTCAAAGAAAGCAAAGAAAAATATATGTATTACTTATTACTATACTTAGGACTGGATTCTTGGTTGTTGATGATTAGATTAATTAAAGGTCTTGAGTTTGAAGTTTAGAAATATAACATTTGTGATCTTGCTCAATTTTAAAAGACATTCTTAATTAGTTTACCCCATAATATAATCATAAAATAAATAACAAAAATATTAGTATGTGTGTGTGTACGATGGATTTGAATGTGGAATGTGTAGTGTGATGGTAAAGAGAAATTAAAGTGGTAGGGTTTTAAAGAGGAGAAGGCAGCTTTAGCAAAAGAGAAGAAGAAAGCAAAAGGTGAGTGAGAGATGAGAGGGAATTTGTGGGATCGATTTGCGATTTGGGATTTGGAATTTGGATGTGTATGTTTTGTGTGTGTGTGTGTGTGTATAAGCATATATATAGTGTTTTGTGTCTATGTATGAAATGGAATAAAGAGAAAGTGATGAAAGGAATTTTGGTGATCCCAAGAAGATTGCTTGGTCTTTCAAACAGTTAACAGTTGTAGCACTATCTACTTAGCTAGCTTCCTAGCAGCTACATACGTACCTACCACCTTTCACTTTTCTCTTTGCAAACACTAACATTTGGCTTGTGGGATACCCCCCTATCTTACATATTCTTCTTGTTTACTACTAAAGTCCTTATATAAATATTCATTCGTCAAAAATCTCATTTTGGTCCTTACATTATAAGATAAATTCTATTTTGATATTTAAACATTTTTTTGTTTTGTTTTGGTGTTTAAAATTTCTCATTGTTCTACGATGAGTTCAATACTCTATTATATCTGATTTCTGTCATTATTTCTGAGACGAACATCTAAAATTCTATATAAGTAAGATGATAAAGAGAGAAAGAAAAATCAATCATAAATTTATCTCTTATTTGTGAATATTAATTAATATAACAAGTATCATATATTTGTTTTTTTTCTATATTTGCTAATTCACTTACTAAAATACGTATATGAGGAACAAATCGTTCATCTCAGTTATCCAAAACAGAAATAATGGCAAAAACTAGAGGAATTTTATTTTGGACTAATATTGGAACAAATGGAAAATTTTGATGACTAAAATAAAATTGACCTTATAGTTCGAGGATTAAAATAAGATTTTGACCAATTTTTTATTTATGTCTCCTTCATGCTTGTTTCCTTTTCCTCTTTAAAGAAAATGAAAATTGCCTTCCTCTTTTGATTAGTGTGCAGTAAAGTTCAAATACCGTCTATATGTCCAATTCAACGATTTCAAACAAGGCGGATCTAAACATATATATGAGTGACAAAGATGATTCATACTTTAGCTTTTGGTGCCTTAGCTTGAAGATTATTAATTAATTAAAGTGGTGGTTTACTTAATCGTGTTGCTGAGTTTTTAACAATATATAATTACATTATTATTAATTTTATGAATTAATCTGAAGCTCGAATTAGAGTATAGTTGTGATATTATATAGTTGATCGAGAATCATATAAGGACATGCATGTATAAGTTGCATCCATATATATATTTGAAATTCATATATATAGGTGAACCTGTAACAAAAGTGTGTAGACTTCATGAATTTGTTTATGACAATCATAACTACTCATTAATTAATCAATAATGAGAGATCCCATTAAAGATTAATGATCAAAGTAATTATTTTCGTAATCAATTACCTCTAACTAAGCTTAGCTCATTAATCAAAATGATCAAAACCTGGCATGACCTATTAATGATGTCCCATGATTAATGCTTATTTGTGTACGTGTGTGTATATATACAGTACTATTAAACTAAATTAATGCATGGCACTTATATTTGAGAGATTTTTGTTTTTGGGTAAAAGTACAATTTAATTAACAGATATACTTGATAGATTTCAAACATGAAAAAATCTTGGAATTGCTGAAAGGTATATAGTATATACATATATATGGATTTATTTAACATGTGCGCTTAGGGCACATGTTAAGGTTTCTTCTAATTGCTTAGTAGAGCATCTCATATCTTGAAATCTACAAAAAATTATGGGTTAGTCTAAAATGCAAAGTTTGATTCTTGACATAAGATGTAAATGCTAATGTGACATAATTATAGTTATTGATATAATTTAATACTGAAAAATAATAAAAAAATAATAAATTTTTTAACCAATCACAACTGTGTATGAAGTCACACCACTACTTACATACAACTAACTCTTTCACGTGTCATTATTTTATTGGCTCATGACCCATTGCATCCCATGTCAAGAATCAAATTTTGCATTATAGACTCACCCAAAATTTATTTAAAAGAATTTTCAATGTTTTAACAACTCACTTGACCAATAAAAAAAACCCTTAACATGTGCTCTTAGGGCACGTGTTAAAAGAACCTTACATATATTTATATAGAGTCTGGCACGCAGTCTTTATATATTCTTCTTGTTTCCGGTACATATAATATAGCAATCATTTTTGTTCGATCCACAAAACGATTGGATGCAGTTTTCATATATATATATATATATATATGTTACGTGTTTCTCACCCAACCATAAAAGAAAAAGTACATTAATTGCCTTCATCATATATATATATATATGTGTAATTATATATATATATATATATATATATAGTTTAATAAAGCGTTGATCGATCTGTCTGTCACTTTTTCACGAAGGGATTGATGCTGCAATCAAAGTTCAAGTTTATTTAGCTTCTCACTTTCTTCTTTTACATCAAAGAAGAAAGAGACTTTGGGTGTGATTGGGAATTAGTTACAAAGTTATTATCTTCATTTTTAATATATAACTTGAGCTACAGTGCAATAAAGTTGTTTGTTTACCAATTACAAATTCATTACAAAAATATTATTTTATTACAACATCATTTCATTACATTTTTCATACCTAATTACTAACATCCCTACTCAAATACCTATAATTACCTATACTTTAATATAAAATATAAAAAAATTATTTAACAAAATGGTAATTTTCAATACCCTCAACTATTACACTTACAACTTTCTCCCTCCATTCATCATTTTTTNTATATTGGTAATACTTCTTCTATTTTTTAAATTATATTAGTAATATTTTTTAGTGTCAAAATTTAAAATAAAATTATTCAGCCCATGTTATTTACATTTTGGTCCATGATATAAAATATATAATTCAAACCCAAAAAATATACATTTTAGTCCCTCCTTCAGTTTATATATGGATAACATTTTTTGTGATGTAAAAATATAAAAACAAAATTCAAAAACAGGAAAAATATATAATTTAATCCCAAAAAATGTACAATTTGGTCTCTCATCTAGTATATATATGGATAATATTGTTTGTAGTGTACAATATTCAAAACAAAATTCAAAATCAATGATGAAAAAATTTATATAATTCATACCAAAAAAAATATAATTCAAAACCAGTAACTTAGTTCAATACTTGCAGGCCAAGACACACATTTCACTTCGTAAGGACCGATTCGTTGAATTGATATAAAATCGTGGACCAAATAAAAGGTTTTTAAAATTTCCATGTTATTTACATTTTGGTCCTTTCATTTCATTACACAAAGCAACTTCAACCTTCATTACAAATATATTCACCTTTAGCACAAATTCCAAGAAAATTTCATTACCATTTTATTTCATAACAACCACAACTAAACACCAAAATATCATTTCATTATCTTCATCTCATTCCATTACCAATTACCAAATCTACCCCTATACAATTTTCGAAAACCCATATAATTATTTCAACCAACTACAATCATTACATACCCTTTTACATAATTTCACATCCTATTTTTTTCATTACATCTCAAACAATCCAAACACTATTTATCATTACATTTTTATTACATAATTTTCTCATTACCATTTCATTACATAAAACCCTCATTTCATTACATACTTATTTCCCAAACACACCCTGTTCTCCGGTACAAGTATATTATTGGTCACGTATTCAGTATTCTATTCACAAAGCATCCGTCGTTTTCTTCATCAACTAATTAATTGATCGTGGTTCCTTTACATATATAACACATAATAATACAATTAATTAACTAGTTATACATATATATAAAGCTATATGTAAGAAAACGGGACGAAAATCATATTACAAATTAAATAGATTCATGATGAACCTGGTTTTGGCCGGAGGACATTACCTGGTTCGATGAAGCAACTCTGGGTCGAAAGTCGCCTGCAAGTAAATGAATGCATAGGGGTGGCCCTGCGATTCACCTCCGATGCTTAAGTCAGTAAAAAGCTTGAGAGCAATAATATGTGCAAATAGCAATAGTGCGTACCTTTTTCCAGTGTTTTGGGCTTCCCTTTTATACTGGTTGAGGATAATCTAATAGGTTCCGGATTTGGCTCCATATCTGATTGTGATCCTAACCAACTCTGCTGACCTGGCGCAGATGCTCAGGAAAACCTTAACTGATCGTGATCTTAACTGATTTGGCAGTTAAGATTTGTGCCAAAGGTGTACATAATGAGAGAGACGTGTATCCTCTAACTTCTACCTGACTCCTGGTTGTCGTGGAGGCGTTCTCTCGCATGTATTCTTTGTGGACGCCTAAATGTTGGCGTTCTTGATCGATGTTGGATGGTTTGGCGTCCATGACTGGGTGATCCCCTTATTGGGCTTTTGGTGTCATCGGCCCAAGTCTTGTTGACCTTAAGGACTGTTGGGCCGATTATGGCGTTCTCGGCTGGTGTCGGACTATCCGGCGTTCCTGGTCAAATGCTTCCCCTAAGTGGACCTTGACCGCCACTAGTCCAGGTCCTTAGAGCCTCCAATTTATTAGGCCTATTATCAATTCAGAATACTTCTTCGGTTTCTGAATATTTGTTTTGTTGGAGAGTATTATTTTTTTTAAATATTTGATATTTTACAAAACTAAAAGAACATTATAATGTAATATGTCCCAAATCCGTTAATAAATATAGAAGTTAATGGGGTATTTAAGTTGTGAGATCATGTTACCCAATAGGTTAATCTTTTAGAAATTGGAATGAGTTCTCCTCATCATGACTTAAATAAATACTTCCAATCAACCTTGTTAACTTACTAAATGATCAAGCTTCAAATAACTTATCTATATTTATATTCTTAAGCTATATATATATATATATATATATAAGTGTGTGTGTGAGAGAGATGTAATTAATGAGAGTGACATTTGCTAGCTAGCTATACCCACCATTGAACTGCTTACCTAATTAATCAGCACCGACCATAAAATGTGTATATAAATACAAGATCTTCCGCCATCAATGAATCTCTCGGGATAGTGATATATATATAGGTCAAAAACCTATTTTGGTCCCTAATGTTTACCCCCAATACTGTTTTGGTCCCTCATTGTTTGTTCCGTTGTGGTCCTTTAATGTTTCTTAAAAGTTTCATCATTGGTCCATGACTATTGAATATGATCATATCCCTTTCGTTTTAAACCCCGAATGGGATTAAATCAAAGTTACGAGTTAAATTTGATGAGTTTTTTTTTTCTTTTGCTCAATCAGAGTCATCGACAAACGAGATAAAATCGAACATGAAATAGGGCTCGAAAATGGGTCGCTTGTTTCATGAATTTGATTATATCTATCTCGTTTCAAGTTTAAATGTAATGAAATCAAAGTTACAAATTTCTCTTAACAAGTTCTTTCTCTATCCAATTAGGGCCATTGGTAAATGATGTCAAATAGTACTTCGAAAGTGAGTTTGGTCAAAACATCAATATTAACTTTCGAAGTATTATTTGACTTTGTTTGTCAACGTTCCCAATTAGACAAAAAAAACTCGTCAAGAGTAACTTGTAGCTCTATTTCATTGCATTCGAACTTGTAACGAGATAGATATAACTAAATTCATGAAACAAGAGGCCCATTTTCGGGCCCAATTTTATGCTCGATTTGACCTTGTTTGCCGATGACTCCAACTGAGCAAAAAAAAAAAAAAACAGAACTCATCAAATTTGACTCGTAACTCTGATTTAATTGTATTTTTGGGTTTGAAACAAGAGAAATATGACTATATTCAATAGTAAGAGACTAATGATGAAACTTTTAGAAAATATTAAGGACCAAAATAGAATAGAAAAATTATTAGGGATCAAGAGATAAATATTAGGGACCAAAATAGGTTTTTCCCTATATATATGTATGCATGGTTGAGCCAATGAAATTAAAATTAGTCATGCTCTCTCCATCTAATTCTCCCAAGTGAAAACTACTACTCCCTCTGGTTCTGAATATCTGGTGTTTTAGAAAATCAATTTTTGTTTCAAAATATCTGATGTTTTATAAATTCAAGAGAGCATTAATTATTTTTTTACCATTCTACCCCTATTAAATATAGTAGAGTCATAAATGTATAAACATTTTCCAAGTAATTTAATAGGGATAGTTTAGTCATTTTACTTCATTTTTCTCTTCATTCTATGTTGGCTAATCATTTCCTTAATCTGTATGTAGAAACCTTAAACACCAAATATATAGAACCGGAGAGAGTACTAAAGTTGGTTAAATCAATGTAATAATTACAATTGTCGGTGCACCTTACATTCTCAACTTAATAATAATCCTTCAACTCTTTGAAAACTATATATACAGTGACTTCGCTCCATATCCACAAAAATCTATGCAGATACGTAAAGAAATCATTCAATTAGGTGTGTGTACTATACGTGACAACTTTTTGACACCACCTAATAATTCAACAAATTAATAAATTATAAGTAATTATTAGGTGTAAGTGATTACTTCATGTGAGACCACAAAACGCTCTTCATTCCACTCTGAGAGTCTAATCAATACAAATATGTACAATAACACTTATCCATTTTCAAATTATTATTTACATTTTACAGTCCTTTGATGGAAAGACTACTCAATTAGTCTTGATAACTAATTAAACTTTAATTTAATTAAAGAAAAATCATTCTTAATTCTTTGACTTTTACTTAAATTTCGCTTTTGATTCAAAACTTTAATTTTATCTCATACTCTTTTTGCTCAGTACTCATTCTTAATTATATCTCATATATATTTACCAACTTAAATACAAAGTTTATTGTTCAATAATTAATATATATATATATACTCCTACTGCCAATTTGTGTGCTATATATTGATTATATATACTAATTTTGTTGGGTGATGCAAAGGTTTTTTGTTAAACCATGAATTTTTTCATTTATCCGTATAATAGTCTAGACAAATACTAATTTGATTTAAGCTGGAGAGTGAATAGTTTAAAATTCTTCCAACAATGTTA
The DNA here is from genome assembly GCA_003254925.1 of Chamaecrista fasciculata. Taxonomy (NCBI): domain Eukaryota; kingdom Viridiplantae; phylum Streptophyta; class Magnoliopsida; order Fabales; family Fabaceae; genus Chamaecrista; species Chamaecrista fasciculata. Next base: position 122,754 of record QANZ01011162.1, read on the forward strand.
ACTATAGAAATCAAACTTAGATCTTCTCACTTATCACTTAGGGGAAGATCCCCTGTAGTGCACTATATATATATAGGTATAGTGGTGAGAGAGAAAGTGTTAGAAGTATGAATTACACTGATACTTTCTTTCTATAATTGTTCATTTCCCTCTCAGCACTATATATTTATTGTAATGCACTACATACAGCTGATCTTCTTTCCTCACTTGGGATGTAGTTCGCTAACTACTAGACACCAAACCATTGTTGGTGGGTGATGAGCAAAGTTTGATGTTGTAGGATTTTTCTATGGATTAATTGGGTTTTATCTGCGGTTTTGCAGACTTGTATTTCTATTCTGTTTTTCTTTTTTATTAATAATATGAGATTCTTTTGACCAATAAAAATATTTATACTAATTAATTAGCATCTAACATGACATGGCCTGTGTGGTTTATCAATTAATTGAAGCACCGATATGGAACTTTTAATATTAAACTTTTTAGGAAATTTTCAAACAAGAAAAAAAAAAGCAATATTGAACTTTTAAGATCAAAGCAAAATTTGGGTGGATTAAAAAAATATTAGTTCAAATAGATAAAAATGACATCAAAGACAATAGTCTTGAGTCTGATTATTACTCATATAATATGTACGAGAGACATTGCATCCTTTTTTATGCTGCTAATCTAGCTTGATCAAAAAGGAAATATTATAAAAAATTAAAATTTTTAAGAGTTTTAACTCTTAACAGTCAATTTTCTTCAAAGGTCAAAATCTAAAATTGGTCCCAAATGTATGGAGTAGATTTCAAATTGATCCTTAATGATTCATTTGTTTCAAATTGATCCTACATATTTTCATAATTTTTCAAATCGATCCCAAACCTTTTTCCAAGGCTCAATTTAAATTCGTTTGCTAACAGTTTCAATTTTAAACAGAAAAAGAAATCTCTAAGAGTTAACAAATATACTTCCAAAATCATCACATTTGAATTTGAAACAAGATAAATATGACTGACTTTGTTTGTTTTATCTTGAAACGAGCAGTGCACTTTCAAACTTGATTTAACATAATTTGTTGATGGGCTAACTAAATAAATAAAGTACTCATCAAAAGCAACATGTAGTTTTGAATTCGTTGCATTCGAACTTGAAACAAGAAATATGACCACATATATATTCAATAGTCTGGGACTAATTTGAGCAATTATAAAAACATGTAGAACCAATCTAAAACAAATAAAATATTTAAGACCAATTTGAAATCTAACCCTACATATTTGGGATAAATTTGAAAATTTGACATTCTTAAAGAATACAAATGAAAGAAAACCGGCCTATTCTAACAAGAAGAATATCTCAGCTTAGCTTCGTCATTATTCAAATTTCATATATTATTTCATCAATTTGAAATTTCAATAACTACACCTGCAACAGATCATATATACATCAATGATCAATCACATCACCATCACCTGAAAACAATAATAGCTAACTAGGTTAAGAAATTCTTCGTCGATCGGTGCATTTTGCAATTGGCAATTAATTAATTATTGCAAAGAAATAACGAAGATAAAGGTGGCTCCATCGGTTTATGTCCACGTCTACACTTGTATATACATATAGATCAATCATCAATGTATATATTCTGGCAAACACAGTACTGAAAGCGATTATTAACTATCGTCTATATATACATTTTCTTTGCTACTGTATGTTCCTATATATACACGCATGTATTCTTTAATTTGACTAAGATGCTGAAATTAATTAATACTTTTGGACAAGAGTTTGGGAAGGACAAGTATATATATATATTGACGCTTTGACGGAGATAGTTAGTTATTAATGAAGTGTGCATGGAATTATTATACATTTATACCTATATATAGTTAGTTAATTTGCATGCATGTGCCGTTATATGTATTATCAATATGCATGCATGTTGGTGAATTACCTATATATATATAGCTCTGACCTCTGAGAATTAAGGAATTGAAGACATAGCCACTTTAGGTAAGTGTCTTTGTTGCGTGGTAGAAAAGAATTAATAGGTATCGATCCGTGGTACATCCTTCTTTAATTCGTTATAGGCTATGACTATATATTATGTATGTCATGAGATATATATATATATAGATAAGAAAAAAAATTATTTTTTGATTTTTAAATGATCGAAGTATATAACTTAGGGTCAGTTTGTTTAATTGATCTATCAAATTATAATCTGTTTGGATTATAATCAAATGGTGTTTAGATGAGTTTCTGAAAAATGAGATTTTTAGGATATGAAATTATTTAAATAGGTATGTAATGATTGGGTTTAGTATATAGAAGGGTGTGGAAATTGATATATTGTATAGGGGTAAAATTGAAATAGAATATTACTTTTTGACTTGTTCGTTTTTGTGAATAATTTGAGTTGTTTGGATAAAAAATTTAAAAAGTATATTTTTGTTTGGTGTGATTTTTTGCATTGGATTTGTAATAATCAGATTTTTTTAGAAGCTCCATTTTGGAGCTTTTTCTATATTATTTTGATAGATTATTTCACTTGATAACTATATATACTATAATTACAATTATCGTATATTGCCGAAATAATTTTCTATGATGACACTTACTTTTTTATTCTTCATTTTGTATTGACTGAACGAATAATCCGCTAAAAAAAATACGAGTTGGTTGGTTCATGTGATGTTAAAATCGTGAACGATTTAGTCTATGGGTTAAAATAACAATCATTGTCCATCTGCTTCTCTCTCTATATTACGACTATAATTATTTAATTTCGTCAAATTTAGACAAAGAATTTTGACTTTTGAGCCATATAATAAGCGGAGTTAACACATCAGTCCCTAATAGAGAAAACAAAAGTTGAAAACATACTGAGTTGTTCCAAAATAGTGATGAATCATTATTTAAAATCAAATTTTTAAATAGGTTAAAGGGTCATTTTGGTCCTAAATGTATGCCTTAATGTTCATTTTGGTCCATCATGTTTTAAAATGTTCAAATTGGTCCTAAATGTTTGTAAAGTGCTTCATTTTGGTCGTAAACTATTGAATATGACTTGTTTCAAGTTCAAACGTGACGAGTTTAAAGTTACATATTGTTCTCGAAGAGTACTTTCTCTATCCAGTTGGGGTCGTCAGCAAACAAAATCAAATCGGTCCTGAAAGTAGACCGCTCGTTTTGATGGTCAAACAAGCAAAGCTAATCGTATCTCTCTCATTTCAAATTTGAATGCGACGAATTCATAGCTACAAACCTCTTAACAAGTCCTTTGAATTTGAAATGAAATATGAGAGAAATATGACAAAATTCAATAGTTTGGGATCGAAATGAAACATTTTACTATTATTTAGGACGAAAATGAATCATTTTGCAAACATTTAGTACCAATTTGAACATTTTGAAACATAATGGACCAAAATGAATATTAGAGCATACATTTAGGACCAAAATGACCCTTTGACCTTTTTAAATATTTTGGTTGAATTTATATAGTTAATTTTTTAAATAAGAGGGATAGAAATTATTTTTAATAATAAAAATATAATATTAATTAATATTTAAATAAAAAATCAATTATTATTATTTTATTAAATATTAAAAATAATTAAAAGTAAAAAGTTAATTATAATAATTTAGAAAAAAAAATTTAAAGAGAATGGGTAGAAAGTGATGTGATGAAGAGACATTGTTGTAGGTGTAATAAATGAAGGGTGATATAAAATGACTAAAATATCATTTGGGTATATTTGAATATATATTGAAGTATAGGTAATTATAGATATGTTAATAAGGGTATAATAGTAATTGAGTATCTTAAGATATGAGATTTTTGTAGATTATAATCAAATTATAATCTAATCTAAAATAAACAGGATTATTTTAAATTTTGGGTTAAAATCATATTATAATTTGATAGATCAATTAGACAACTGAGCCTTAATTAGTTCATGAATTATCACAATCATTAATGATTGACTTTTAAAATATAATTTTTCTACAAATTAAAAAACTAAAAGTAAATAATTAAGAGAAAAATCACTTTTTGGTCCCTCAGTTGTTACCGCATCAACGATTTGGTCCCTGAATTGTGGGAAACTACAACTCAGTCCCTCAATTTTACACTTTCGTCTACATTTTGGTCCTTGAGTTGTTAATCGTCAGTTAACTTGATGATATGGCTGATAACTGTCAGTTAACTTGATGATGTGGTCGTTAACTGATGACATGTTGAGTTGGCTCCCAAATCATCTATCCCTCTCATATTTTATTTTACAAATTAGCTAATATAATTAAATTAAAAAAAAAACTTGGAACAATCTTATCTTCTTGACCTATCCATCCAGCCATCCACCACTGATTCCGAAAAAACTTTCATGGCGACCGCCATCCTCAACCGCACTCTCTCCCACTCCTTCCCTTACCTCCGATTCTGAATCTACCCATTTCACGACGCGGCCGTTCCTGGTTTAATCTCCACCTCCATTCCCTCCGCAATGGTTTTCATCATTTATTGGTGTTCTGTACAAAGGCGACGGCATTCGCGGAATCATCTCCAAATTGGATTCTCCTAAATGGGTCATAGTCATATCTGAAACGGAAAAAGGAGGAGGAGTCGAAGGTTGTTGTTGGGCTTTCCTCCTCCTTTCAATTGCCTAACCAAGAGATCCAAATAAATAGTAAGTGACTCGGTTTCAGTTTCAAACAAAGAAAATGCATGTTCTTCATCATCTGACACGCTACTGCTAACATAAGATCGCAGGGGTGCGAATAGCGCGTCTATGTCAATCGGCCTCGATAGTCGGTCCCGTGATTCTGGCATTCCAAAGATAAAAGTAGAGGGAGGGAGGCTTCAAATCAACAAATTTCTCCAATCGACTTGTTTATGCATGAAAACCCTTGTAAAGTGGCCGGCAACGGCGACGTCGTGAAAGGGGTAGATTTGGAATCGGAGGTAAGGGAAGGAGTGGGAGAAAATGCGGTTGAGGACGGCGGCCGCCATGGCAATTTTTTCAGAATCAGTGGTGGATGGCTAGATGGATAGGGGAAGAAGATAAGATTGTTCGAAGTTTTTTTTTTAATTTAATTATATTAGCTGATTTGTAAAATAAAATATGAATATGATAGATGATTTGGGAGTCAACTTAACACGTTGTCAGTTAACGACCTCATCATAAAGTTAATTGACGGTTAATAACCATATCATCAAGTTAACTGACATTAACAAATCAGGGACCAAAATGTAAAAAGAAGTGTAAGATTAAGGGACTGAGTTGTAGTTTTCCACAATTCAGGGACTAAATCGTTGACTCAGTAACAATTGAGGGATCAAAAAGTAAATTTTCTCAATAATTAATTTAAATTCAAGAACTAAATCTTTATAGAGATTATATAATTGTTATTTGTGATTTTTAAGAATCAAATGGTATAATTCGATTATTCAAAAGTCAGGAGAGAGAGAAAAAACAAAGTATAATATTAATAGGATATAATGAACAAATGGGGATCTTAATAGTGAAATTGACCCGAAGATCTCTTAAACTTGTTGCCATCGACCCCTACTTAGAGTTGGGTCTCAACAAGAAACTAGGATTGTGACAACAATATATATAGTTAGTGGTTAAGTCTTTCTTTTTGGCCTGAATATAATTAGACGTGCATGTTTAAAGCAGGCGAGATAATGGAAGAAAATGTCTACATCATTGGCTGAGACTAATTCTTCCTTAGCTAGGCCACCTACTATATATAGGAGGGTTCAGGTTCATGCATGGTGGCCATTCTCTAACACAAATATACAGCTTTTTGAGGATTAATTAAAATTGAAAAGTAATTAAGTATTGTTTTTTTAAAGAGGGTCATTCATAGAAAAATTCTAAAATTCACTCTTTATTTTTTCTTAATTATGAGTTTAATTCTCACTGTCGATGTGAAGGCCTTGTTGGTAGGTAATCTGTAAGTATCTCTGTAAGCGTTCAAAGAGCCAGATAGAAATTAGGGCAAATTGTATATTGAATATTCTGGATACCCAATAGGGTACCAATAGAATGAATATATATAGCACCTATAGGTCTGAAAACCCTTACAGAGAGAGAATGAGAATGAATAGAAAACTAACACGTATACAATGTAATTCCTATCTATACAGCTGTCCACTACTATACAATACAGCAATGTTAAGGGCACTAATACACTATCTAAATTAATTACTTGTCTTAACAGAGCCTGAAGGCATGCCTTAACCTTGGTAAGCCCCCGGAGCCAAACTCACCTAAATTTTTTTTTCATAGCAAAAAACAAAGCTTCTCTAAATATTCAACACCACTAGACCTAGTACTCTCCCATCAAGTAAAATTAAATTATGAGTATATATATAGATATAAGTCCGTTATCCATGGTCATTATTTCCTATCTGTCCATAATGCGAACATACGGTACAGTGATATATATAGTGTAAATTAGGATTTGATGGGCCTAATATATGTTTGAATGCTTATGTAAGTCACATATATATATATATATATATATATATATATATGTCTATGAACTAAAAAATTACTGTGCATACTAAGAATCAGACAGGATCAGCAATTCAGCATTGATATATCATATAACCACTTTTTGAATATATTGAATCGCCAAGACTAAATTATATCATGTTTAGGTGAATATGCATAAATATATATAGATATAGATATATATAGTGGTTGATAACCGACCCTATCTTTTCATGGGTTTTCTGCATCAAAATCATGATTGGTTTTATTTCATTTGATTTTTGAAATTTCAAATTATGAAAGCAACTGATGAGCTTGGATGTATTAATATGTTGGCAGGCTTATATATATCCTTAATTAGGGCATTATTAATGAAGCATGCCTACCTGCGTGATTGAAAATTTGTGACAGAAACACAAACTAATGCTTTGAGAGTGATACAAACAAATCAAAGTGCATTTGTTGCCTTTGCATGGACCGTGTAATAGTTACAAGATTATGCTGCATTAAATAGGTATCATTTTTTACCAGATTGATTAGAGTGATAAATAATTTTAATTTTTTTATATAAAGTTTCAAATTTAAAATTCGTTTGAATACAACTATTTTTATTATAGAAGACTTTTTTTTCATAATTAAATACACAAATACAAATCGAGTCCAGTTAATCAGAGGAAAACTCAAAAAGGCAAAAAAAAATCTTGTTTATTTTCCTTTCTCCAAATTTATTTTGGTCAAAAAGACTTGCGTACAAATATCCAACTTTGCTTAGTAAAATAATATTAAATATATGTTAATAAGGAGTGACACAGTTGATTAAGATTTGAGTTTTAATCTTATAATGGTGAGAGTTTGAATCCTCTAATCAATGTAACTGTCTTCTTTAACAGGTGATATGTAAATTTATTTTCTAAATTTTCAAAAAACTCGTATTCTTTAACCTTATATCCTTGCTTACCCCAAATTAATTTTTGTTTAGGCAAAAAAAAAAAAAAACTACATATCATGTTGGTGCTGTTGTGTTTGATAGCCCTATGAACAGATTCTTTATGGGCTGTTTTGAGCTGCGAAATCAACTGTTACAATGAATGGGCCCATTAGCAAAACTAGGGTATTTAACCTTATAAATATTCATCTATTGTTGTCATTATCGACTAATTCCTTCAGTTCAAGTTCTCTATGAAAAATAAACTACTAGTTACATATACTTTTTATATTTAAATATGAATTTCTAATTTTCATTATTTTTTTTGGTGGGCTAATTTTCACTATTGGATTAAAGACTAGATGAAAAATGACTACACCTATGTAATTCCCATTTAGTTTATTTAGTTAGACAAATATATAGTTGGAATTCTAAAATAAAATGCATTTATAAGATTTTGAGAGACTTTGCTTCAGCCCCGGCCATTAAATTTTATGTTTAAGTGTTTTGAGATTGAGAGCTCAAATGTTCAAACACTCAGCCCTCAAGCACTAGAGTCTAGAGCTCTCAATAGAATATTTTTAAATTTTACTTCTTTGTATGATTTTTTTAACTAACCAAGATGCTTCTCAAAGTATAACTAAGTTCTGATTGTTGCCAAATATAATAATTAGAAAAGAAAAGTGTTTTTTCAAAATAAAAAAAATGTATTAAATGAAAAGTTCGACATTTATTTTTTATGATAAAAAAATTATTACACATTAACAAAAATTCACTTTGAGACCTAGATTTGAGTTCTAAAATTGATATTATTATAAACTTTAACTGTTCATTCACCGCTCGAATAAAATTAATTTTTACCTGAATATACAAATAGATGAAAAAACACACAATTAAATAAAAAAAAATTCACTTCAAATTTAAAATCAAGTGGGTCCATTGAGATTTTACAATAAATCGGCCCATTAAGGTCTTTTTAAAGCTCCTCTCATCCTTTTTGGACTTTCATACGAAGCATCATGTTAACCCAAAGAAGTTTCAACCCAATCATGACATCCAAAAGATGAGAAAATAAAATGCCTAGAATAACTTGAGCTTAACATTGTGAAGTCCAATAATTGAATTTTGAAATTTTTAAAAAAATGCCATAATACCATAATTTTCTGATTTCAAAATTATCCTCTTCTCTTTGATATTAATTGTCTAAAAGCGAGAACCATACATTTGCATTGTGGATGTTGAGATTTCTTTCCCATTGAAATAGAATAATAGTTTAGGGAAATCATCTCTAATTTTCCCAATAAACTATCATTTTTCTGTAATTTAAATATTTTCTGTTCATTGAAATACACGCCACTCTAAAATTTTTATTACATCTATCACATGACACACTTGGAGTAAAACATATTAGATAATTCTAACTCCATTGAAAAAAGAAAAAATAACCCTTCAATATATATATCCAAGATTCTTTAGCTAGAAGGAATTACTTGAGAGTCATAGAAGTGACGTTGCATATATAATTAGGGTTCTTCTAACATGTGCCCTAGGAATGGATCATCTTCAGTATTTTTCCTCTCCATTCTCTCCATTTTATTCAATCATAGCCATTCAACTAATCTAACTGCTACAACACAAGCCACGTCGCCCCTATATCAAATCAGGCCTTTTTTCTTTTTTTTCAAATGCCACCTGAAACGCACACGCACATGCACATATGAATAGAGGGATTTTCCTTCACTAAAACCTTATTTTGGTCCCTCACATATTATATTTTTCTCAATCTAGTCCTTAAAATTTGCTTCTCAATTTGGTCTCTTACAAATGTTTTTGTTATCAAAGTTAGTCTCTCCATTCAATTTTTAATAGAGTTGGTAATGTGTCAAGTTAAATGATAATAGAGGGATTAACTTTAATTATAATAGTGTCACAGTATCAACTTCGTTAAAAATTTGATGGAAGAAGTAACTTTAATAACCGAAATATTTTTGAGGGATTAAATTAAGAAATTAAATTTATACAGGACCAAATTGTAAAACCTTATTTTGGTCCCCCACATATTATATTTTTCTCAATTCGGTCCTTCTTAAAATTTGCTTCTCAATTTGCTCTCTTATAAATGTTTTTGTTATTAAGGGTAGTCCCTTCATTCAATTTTTAACAGAGTTGGAGATGTGTCAAGTTAAATGATGATAGAGGGATTAACTTTAATTATAATAGTGCCACAGTATCAACTTCATTAAAAATTTGATGGAAAGAGTAACTTTAATAACATAAATATTTTTGAAGGATTAAATTGAGAAAAAAAATTTAAACAGGACCTAACTGAAAAAAAAAAAGTAATACTTATTATTTAACTTGACACATCATCAACTCTGTTAAAAATTGAATGGAGGGACTAACTTTGATAACAAAAACATTTGTAAGAGACCAAATTGAGAAGCAAATTTTAAGGACCAAATTGAGAAAAATATAATATGTGAGTTACTAAAATAAGGTTTTAGTCAAGAAAATTCCCTCCATTCATAATTTCATATGTTCATGTGCGTGTGCGTTTCAGGTGGCATTTGAAAAAAAAAAAAGAAAAAGAAAAAGGCCTGATTTGATGCTAGGGGCAACGTGGCTCTTGTTGTAGCAGTCAGATTACTTGAATGGCTGTGATTGAATAAAATGGAGAGAATTGAGAGAGAAAATACTGGAGATGATCCATTCCGTGCCCTAAGGGTACATGTTAAGGTTTCTTTTGATTGACCAAGTAAGTTTTCAAACATTAAAAATTATCTTTTAAATGAATTTTTGTAGATTTCAAGATATAAGATGTTCTACTAACCAATCAGAAGAAACCTTAAAATGTGCCCTAAGAGCACATGTTAGATAAATCCATATAATTATATACTCCTCAGTTCTCAAATATATGTTTTGTTGGAAAGTTTTTTTTGTCTCAAAATATTTGATATTTTACAAAATTAAGAGAACATTAATTACTCTTTTTATAACTTATTCCTATTAAATAGTTAATAGAGATTGAATTGATGAGAGTAACTAAGAGTAATTTAATAAGGGCAATTTAGCATTTTTATCTCATATTTCTCTTTATTTTAGGTGAATTAATGATTTTCTTAATCTGTGTGTTAATTTATAGGCTAAAGTGTAAATTTGATTTCATATCTTTTGCTTAGTTCTCAATTTTGTCTTTTTCTTTGTTGCAGTTTTGGTCTCATATCTTTCAAAAAATTCCAATTTGGTCTCATATTTTGTGGTTAGGTTGGAGAGTTAGTCTCATATATTTGTAAAAGGTTCCAGTTTTAGTTCCATCTAACCCAAAATATAAAACCAATTCTGCACCTGACCAAAAAATATGACACTAATTCTGCACTTGACCAAAAAATATGAGACTAAATCTGTATAAAAAAAGGATATGAGCAGTGTTGTCAGAATCGAACCGGATAGAGACTCGGACAAGCATTCGGTTTACTGTCTGATTGGTTTAATCGGTTGAACCATCAGTCGGACTGGATGACTCAATAAATAATTATTTTTAATATATTAAATATAAATACTATATATTTTTTGTTTGTGGTTTAAGAGATGCATTTAATTTATTACTAAATACACATTTCTTCATCTAAATAATATAATTTTTCTCTTCACTACTAAAGCTTATAGATTAAATGCATTTTTTCAAGCAAGTGAATGGACTTAATGTATCTTAAACAAGATCTAATAAGTCATAAATTCATAATAGTTAATTAAATTCAACATTTCGACCCTCAAATTTCAAGTTCAACACAAAATAGAGGAAGAGGACCAAATAAGAAAATGAATACAGAGCATAAGCAAAAAAAATAATTTGAGATTTTTTTAAAAAAAATTGTTGGACCACCGGTTCGGTCCAGCGGTTCGACCCCTGTTCGTCGGTTTTGTCCAGTTAAAACCGATCCAACTAACAATTTGGTTTTTTTGGTCGAACCCACTCGCTTTCACATTCGGTTGGATCGTCCAGTCCGGTTTGCTTCTGACAACACTGGATATGAGACCAAATTGAGCCATGACCCAAAGATATGAGAGCAAATGTGCAACAAAAAAAGATACGAGACTAAATTAGAAACTAAACAATGTGAGACTAAATTTACACTTTGACCTAATTTATATTAGGCAGGGCATTATTAAATGGAAAAAAACTTATATCAAGTTCCTTATATTCTTGTTATCAAGTTTCTCCAATCACAAGTTTTAATTACATTTTCTCTCTTCAATAATTGGTTATGCAAAAAGTGGTGTTTAATATTCTCTCTCTATTATGATTGATCATGTATAAAATTTTTACCACGTATCAAATGTCGATCGGAGAATTTGATATAAGTTTTGCCCAGATTAAATTTACACTCTCCCTGACATTAATAGGATTTAGTTTAATTAATTAGTTGATTCACATATTTAATTCTATTTAGCATTTTCCTAGGAAGATCAGTGCAGAAACCCAAGTGAGATCTTGGGTGTGACACAATGCAAGTAAAGTCAACCCCATCATCTTCAATATTAATTCTCAAATTTCAATATTCACTTTCTAATTCATTGATGACTGTACTGATCCAGAAGCCATGGCTATGGCACCACCATCACATCATTCAATCCATCTTCCCAATGTCTTAAAGGTTCCATCTTCTTCCATTCTTTAATTTATCTTTTTATCAATTTCTCTGTAAACTCATCCATTAATTAAGGTCTCTTTTGCAATAATATATGAAATTCATTTTTATTTGTTGCAACAGTTCAAGATTGGCATTTGTCAGATGACTGTGTCAGCACACAAGAATCAGAACCTGATACATGCTTCTAATCTCATTGAATCTGCTTCCAAACATGGTGCAAAGCTTGTGCTTTTACCTGTAAGTTTTCTCTCACACACCTCCATGCATATAATATATATATTATTTTAGCCCTCAGACTTTTTAAATGTTTGATTTAGTGTCTGAAAATTCATGAACTCATTACAATTTAACCCCTCTAAAGACGGTTATACTATAATCAGTTGTTTAACGCAGGACTAATTTACAATGAGTCATGAATTTTTGAGAACTGGATCAAATATTTTTTTAAAAAAAAACAAGTACAAAACTCTTAACTTCTATATAATTTAAGGACTAAATTGTTAGTTTACTAATATACTTATACACAAACACATATATATTAGTCATGTAATGTAATTTGTGACCATATATATAAACAGAATTTGATGTTGGGGTAGATGTATAATTTTCAGGAAATGTGCAGGGTGTGTCCTTTCACACATGATGACATAGTGAAAAGTGCAGAGGATTTTGATGAAGCCTCACCAACGTTGGCTATGTTATCCAAGGTTGCTGCTCGCCATGGCATTACAGTTATTGGTGGCTCTGTGCCTGAAAAGTGAGTATAATACAGTCTCTATAATACATGCCCTATTTTTGGACCCCATGGCAACATGATAGCCAAGCATAGAAAAGTGAGTATCTTTATCAGTTAGATCAAACGTTTATTACTAAAAGTCATAAGTTAACTCTGTGTTTTTTAGCTTATAGTAAAATAGATGTCAAAGTTCTATGATTTTAATTCTTTATTATGAGATAATTACTATCACACCTTGACTAATAATTACTGTTCGCCATTCGCAATTGACTCACCAAAGTTTTAATCATGAGAAAATAATTTAAATAGATTATTAATTTTCCCCAACTTGTTGATAGAGATTGAGTTTCATTGCTTTAGGTGCATCTTTTTGATGCTGACTTCTCTGGGGAGTTCTCATTTATGGAGTCTCACATCTTTAATTCTGGACATGAACCAACTGTTATAGACACAGGTATATAAATATAGTTCAATGTAAATTTCGTCCATCATTTTTTCAGGTTACAAATCAAACCCTTATATAATATATCTATACATATATATATATATATATTTGCAGATTTGATCCCTTATCTTTTGGTCACGTCATTATCTTTTACAACTTGACCAAAAAATATGGGATCAAATTTGCATAAAAAAAATACAGTGGCTTGATTTGCAACCTAACAAAAAAAATAAGAGATCAAATCTAAAAAAAATAAAAAAAGAAAAGAAAAATAAGAGCTTGATTTATAACTCGACTAAAAGACAAGAGACTAAATTTACACTTCGCAAGTCTATTTTCTTAAGAATTATGGTTTGATTATAACTCATAGTTTGAGTTTTTATCATGAGATAATTACTTTCACAACACAAATCAAGTTCAATATTAAAATTCTCAACATTTCTGGTTCTTATTATATATATATCGGCTTCTTCAGAAATAGGTCGAATTGGGGTTGGAATATGCCATGACATACGCTTTCCTGAGCTTGCTGCCTTCTACAGAGACAAAGGTTATCCATTTGATTTGGTGCAGAAATAGTCTTATATCTTTGCAAATGGTTGATCCTTTTGCAAAGATATAGGACTAATTCTACAACTTGACCAAAAGATATAGGATAAAAAATAATATAGGACCAAATTGAGACTTTTTTTAAGATATGGTACTAAAAGTACAATAAAAAAAGATATAGGACTAAATTGAGAACTTAGTAAAAGATACGAGACCAAATTTATACTTTGACCTATAATATACATGTGATTTACTGTTTATAATTGCTCTACTTGTGTTCATATATGGCTGCAGTTATTTTTAGCTACTTGCTCACCCTCTCGAGATTCCAAGAGTTCCTACACAATATGGGGTCATTCTACACTTGTTGCACCTGTAATTAATCAAAATTACTTTATCTAATTAATCACATGTTCTTAATTATTAGGGTTCTAATTCATGTCTGAAAAATTTGCATTCATGATGATTGATCGATGAGCAGTGTGGGAAGGTTATTGCTACCTCAGGGCATGATGAGGATGTTGTGATTGCTGAAATTTACTGCTCACATATTCAAATTCAGAGGTCAGTGATGGAAAATTTGAAAGTAAGAAAAAAAAATCTATTTTTAAAGAGATACATGATCATTAGAGAATATGTCTACTAATTAATACAAATAGTCATGTTTATTAATATATATATATATATATATATATCAAAGTATACTATTCTGTGACGAGTTTTTGCAAAATTATGCAGGAATGGCCTTCCACTCATTGAGCAGAGGAGGGAAGATATTTATGGTCACAAGAAACAACAAAAAGATCAGTCAAATCGGTTATAAGTTATAAACTTGACGAAAAAGTGTGTTTCACTTGTTTTTAATGTTACTTTTTTTATTATGCACTGATTTATTAAGAACTTTCTTCTTCTTCTTTTTCTTCTATCTATTCTTTTAAATAATGATGATAAAACAAGGTCAAAATTTCAAATTGGTCCTAAATGTAAGGGGTGAATTTCAAATTGGTCTTAAAATTTTTATTTGTTCCAGATTGGTCCTACATATTTCTATGATTTCTCAAATTGGTCCCAAACTAATGATTATGTATGTGGTTATATATCTCTCATTTTAAGTTCAAATGCGATGAATATAGAGCTACAAGTTGCTTTTGACGAGTACTTTCTTTATTTTTTTAGGATTGTCAATGAACAAAGTCAAATTAAGTCTTGAAAGTAAATCGCTCATTTCACAGTCAAATAAATGAAGTTGGTCATATCTCCCTCATTTCAAGTTCGAATATGACAAGTTCGAAACTATGTGTTAACCCTTAAAAAGTTCTTTCTCTACTAAGTTGAGATAATTAGTAAATGAGGTTAAATCGAGTCCTAAAAGTAGGTTTGACATCAATTTGAGAAATTATAGAAATATGTAGGACCAATATGAAATAAATGAAACATTTAAGATCAATTTAAAATCTACCTCATATATTTGAGACTAATTTGAGGTTTGAACCGTAAAACATTCAAATCATTATCATAACCGAACAACAGGTCAAATAATCATTTTGATAATCATAGTGCATCAGTAGGGATGATCATGGGTAGGGTATGGGTAGGGTACTATGATACCTGGACCCATACCCGGATGTGAGTGGGTATCAAAATCAATCCCCATACCCATACTCGCTGGGTAGTCTAATCCCCATACCCACACCCAAACCCGGAAAATTTTTAAAATAAATTATTTTTTGTTAATAGAAAATTTATATTTATCCAATTTTTTACATCTATAACTACTAAAAATAAAAAAATAAATCATAAATATGAATATATTAATAAAATATTTCAATATTTATAAAAAATTTAATATTTTTTCAATAAAAAGTGTTAAAGTATTATATATTTTATATATAAAAATACATTTATTATTACTAATGGGTATATGGGTAGGGTACGGGTAGGGTACCACCATACCCGAACCCATACCCATAGGGTAAATTTCAAGGTCTCCATTGGGTATGGGTATTTTGATCATCCCTATGCATCAGTCTTATTTTGGTCCTAAAATTAGTTTTGGTTTTATTTTGATTTTCAAACTTTTACATTTATCCCTGTTAATTTAAAATGTAATATTTTTAGTTTCTATCGTTATTTTTAATTTAGACAATTAAGATAAATTATTTTATTTTTATATATGTATTAATAAGTGAGTTGACAAAGAGAGAAAGAAAAATTTTATTTCTTCATCATAAATTCATGATAAATTTGTGATTGATTTTCTTTCAAAGAATAATTTTTTTTTTCAACTCATTTATTATAACACGTATAAAAGAGAAATAATTTGTCTCTGATGTCTAGGTTAGAAATAATAGCATAGGCTAGACAAAATTATATTTTAGACTAACCGTAGAACAAATGTAAAAGTTTGTTGGCTAAAACGAAACAAAACCTAGTTTTATGACCAAAATAAAACTGACTCCATAATTTTAGGACCAAAATGACTATTTGACATACAAGTAAATACTACTATACTAGTACTTTATTGCATTGTAGAAAAAATCGGACCGGACCGGTCGGTTCAACCGGTGAACCGGACACCAGTCTGGTCCGGAAAAAATAAAATATTAGCCTGCAGTTGACCCGGTAGTGAACTGGGTCAAACCGCTCGAACCGGCCGGTTAAACCGGGAATCGGAAACCGGTTGACCCAGAAATATTTGAAAAAATTAAAAAAAAAAAGAAAAAAATTAAATATTTGACATTTATTATATGTGATGGACATATGTTATGTTTAATTTTTACTTTAAATTTAAATTATTGTAATATATCAATATGTATTTGATGAATATATATATTTGAAAATGTATTTTTTAAGTAAACCGGCTCAACCGGTTGAACCAGTAAACCAATGATCTGAGTCTTTTACTAGGTCAACGATCGGTCCGATTTTTTGCAGTATGCTTTATTGGCCTTCGGTTCACTATATATGTTCTCCAATCTCTCCATGATGATAATACACATATTTCCACTCTTAACTTAAGCTATTCGTGTCTATTTAATTACCACGAAACATAATTTTGTATGAAAAAAAACATGAATGAAGTTGTTGATGAAGCCCAAGTATGAATCTTTATCTCTCATCATTCACCAAAACCCCAAAACTTCAGCTATCATAAGGCTGTTCGTCAACAATAGCACTACCATCCATCATCTCAAACAAACACAAGCTTTCTTCCTCAAACATCTCGCATTATCACCCCATTACTACCAATACTTTTTAGGTCGTCTTCTCCTCCGAATCCTCCAATTTCCCGGCGATTTCAACCTTCGCTATGCCCATAAACTGTTCGATGAAATACCCAATTGCCAAAATGGCTTCCTCTGGACATCACTCATTCGTGGATACGCACTTGGTGACCGTTTTCTTCATTCTGTTTCTCTTTACGCGAAAATGCACCAAAACGGGATTTTGCCATCTGGGTTCACTTTTTCTTCGGTTCTTAACGCTTGCGGACGAATCCCTGCGATTTTCGAAGGAAAACAAGTGCATTCGAGAGTTGTGTCATCTGGGTTATGTAAGAACAAGATTGTGCAAACTGCGGTTCTTGATATGTACGCGAAATGTGGGTGTGTGATTGATGCACGGAAGGTGTTTGATGAAATGCGTGAGAGAGATGTTGTTGCTTGGACGGCGATGATTTGTGGGTATACAAAGTTGGGAATGATGGATGAAGCTATGTGGCTGTTTGAGAACATGGGGGAACGAAATTCTTTTACTTGGAGTACTATGGTTGCTGGGTATGCAAGTTGTGGAGATATGAAAAAAGCAAAGGAATTATATGATGTGATGAAGGAGAAAAATGTAGTCACTTGGGTTGCAATGATTGCTGGTTATGGGAAATGTGGTTTTGTGAAGGAAGCAAGAAGGGTGTTTGATGAGATTTTGATGCCGGATTCTTCATGTTTTGCTGCAATGGTGGCTTGTTATGCGCAAAATGGATATGCAAAGGAAGCAATTGAGATGTATAACAAGATGAGAGAAGTAAATGTGAAAATCACTGATGTGGCTATGGTGGGAGCTATATCAGCCTGTGCACAACTTAGAGATGTTCGAATGTCAGAGACATTAATGTGCCAACTCGAGGAGAACTCTTGTGGTAAGTGATACTGATGTCTCTGTAACAAAATTTTTGAACTTTGATAAGTGACAAAAACCCCTGAACTTAGAGATCTAATTTAAAATCTCGAATAGAGCCTTTTAGATTTGGAGATTCTATTAGCACTTAGAGCTTTGAGGTATCAGTTATGTCAACTTATCTTCTGCTAATAAACAAGTAGCTAACTTATGTAAGAGTTACCTTTCTCTTGTAGTTATGATATTAATGAAAATAGTGTGGCAGTGTGGCTTGCTTTTTTAGTGTTCTTGTTTTGTAGGCTTGGCTAAAATTTTCAAAAAACCTACTTTACCTTTTGTTTTTTTACTAAAACCCTATTATGGTCTCTCATGTATTCCCTTTTATCAATTTGGTTCCTCTTAGATATCTCTTCTCAATTTGGCCTGTCACATTTTGTTTTGTCATCAATTTTAATACCTCTATTTAGTTCTTTACTAGATTGATTACTTAACAACAACAACAACAACCAAAGCCTTATCCCACTAGGTGGGGTCGGCTATATGAATCAACTGACGCCAACGTGTTCTATCCTTGCACATGTCAACCGTAAGATTGATTACTTAACAACTTTAATTAAAAATGTAACACTATTAATTGATAAAATGATATATCAATTGTCATGGAAACGCATTTTTTCCGTTATTAAAGTTAGTCATTATAACTGATTCTTAAAATTTTTAAGATTTCACATAAAATTTATAGATTTTTTTTACAAATTTGTTTTGTTAATTTGAAAAAAATTGTTTGTGTTAGTTAAAATATTATATCATTAACTAATGATATTATGTCTTCAATTAACAATAATATTTCAGAAATTTAATTAAATATTGAATAGAGGGACTAACATTTATAACAAAATTTATGAGAGACTAAGTTGATAAGAAAAACCTATGAAACACTAAATTGGAAAAAGACTAATATGTAAGGGACCAAAATAGAGTTTTAGTCATTTTTTTAGAGGTTAAAAATGCGTGGACACTGCTAATTCTACTATCATCTGTTCTTTATCTCAGATAGGACGCTTATTGTATCAAATGCATTGATCCACATGCACTCAAAATGTGGAGACCTACACTCAGCCTGGAGGGAATTCAATAGAATGAGCAACAGAGATGTGATTACATACACTACATTAATCACAGCCCTTGCTGAGCATGGGAAGTCACAAGAAGCTTTAGACCTCATGTTAAAGATGCAAAAGGAAGGAGTGAAACCAAATCAAGTTACATTTATTTCAGTCCTAAATGCATGCAGTTCTGCTGGCCTTATTGAAGAAGGCTGTATGTATTTCAAGCTCATGACTGAGGTGTTCGGCATTACGCCGTTGCCCGAGCACTTTTCTTGCATGGTTGATCTTTTTGGAAGGGCTGGCCAGATAGAGAGAGCATATAATCTCATAATGGAGAATGCAAGTATTGCTGATGCAACAACTTGGGGTTCTTTATTAGGAGCTTGTAGGGTTCATGGCAATGTGGAATTAGGTGAGATTGCAGCTAGATGTCTCTTTGAGATGGACCCTAGAGACTCTGGGAATTATGTGCTTTTAGCAAATACTTATGCGTCTAAGAATGAGTGGGAGAATGCAGAAGAGGTTAAGAAGATGATGAGTGAAAAGGGGATTAGAAAATCTCCTGGTTGTAGTTGGATATAAACAAAGGACGAGTGGTATATTTGAAAGGAAAATACACTTATTTCGATTCTATTAATTGTGTTGAAAATATTGATTTGAACTGCAAGAGCACAAGTGCTGAAATGAAGTGAAAGGCAAACTGCATTACTGCATAACTTTTGGGACTATATAAAACTGAACTGATTGGCGTATAAAAATATTAGACCGATCCAATTGTTCTAAGAAATTTGACTCTTAAGAACAATTGTCTATCAGTTTATTTCGTTCTCAAATAAAAACCAAACGTGAACTGCTCAATTTTTTACCAAACAACATAACTAAATTGACTTTAATCAACTTAGATCCCTTTTTTTTTTTTTCCCTTTTTCGACATTTTGCTTCGATTTGATTTTTTTATTTAATTAGTTTTTCACATCCTCAACTTCGAAATCAGATAAAACCTGGATCAGACTCATTCTTTGGGTGAAGATACCTAATATTGGGGCTAAAAGAATACTGTCCACACAAGTCAATTAAATTAGTTTCTCATCTCATTTATTTCTCTTTTCAAGTCGGATGCAGACTTCATAGATTATATAAGTCATAACAGTCAACAGAGAACACAAAAAAATTACAACAAATACAGCTCCTGGGTGGCTAAAACCTATGTGCTACAATAAATAAGCGCACAGGGGAACAAAAATTGCCCTTGATACAATTGGAACACTCCATATAAATGCAGATGAGCTTCCAGAATCCCATGATTTCAGATATCAGCATGTAGTCTTTTCACCTACCCACAGTAATCCAAATCATTGGTTTACATGGAAGTAATCATACTATGTCTTGAGTGGGGCCTTCTTCTCTCTGTCAGATATCCGAGCAGGACCTGTAGTATGCGACTTGAATCGACCCCTTCCTCCCTCTTCTTTTTCCTGCAGGATATAAATCGCATTCAACCTCATCTTCAACAACATATTAGGGTTTGTTTATATAAAACTAGAGCTTTTGAGTGTTATGGCCATAAGATTTATAAACATATTCACAAAGATTTGACAAAATTTTATAATGGTTGTCGACAACCTAACAACCCTCTTCTTACATCCAGGGTTGGGACCGGCTATGCAACCATATACAAATAAATAAAACGAAAATAAAACATTTTTCAAGAGTTGAATCATTCTAAGGTGGGGGAGCTCAGGCATTTCCCAATATACTATATACCTGTATCCGGCTCGCAACAGTCAAAGTTACATGGATTCAAAATGAATATAATTTCCTTGTTTTCGGATCAGCAAAATTTCATAGTTGTCATTTTCACTCATTTTCATTCTCAATCTTTTTTTTTTTCTTGGATGAAACCATGGTAAATTATCAAGTGTTTGTCATCAAGTTCTTCGATAAAAACATAATGTTAACATTTTTTGCAATTCATTACCAGATGACTGAATCTTTTTTAAAAATTACATCTTACGGTTTTACTGAAAAGGACAATGGCAAATATTTACAAGACTGCAGTTTTCCTATGTTTTATTGTTTGTTTTTATTGCATTCAGACACATTATAATTGTTGCCCGTTGGAATGACAAATCATGCAATGTAAAGATGCTTTTCAATCACACAACAGGCCGGAAAAAAAGGGGTTTAATGGTAGGTTCCCTAACCTTTTTCTTAACAATCTGAACCACATCCTCGTCTTGAAGAAGATGACTTAGGCCACAATGTTGAGGATAGTGCCTTGCACTAGTACCCCATACCAGAACATACTTTACATCCTTCACCAGACTTCTGTGTATGTGGTTGCAGAAGTCTTCTACAGTGCAGCCACCTCTATCCTGCAACATTTTGGAACAGTAAATAAATATATAAAATCACTAATTTGTGTTTGGAGGAGGTAAACTTAGGGGGCAAAGTAAATTTTGAAGATATTCAAATAACCTCAAAACAAAATTCTTTGCTTGGATAAAAATTCTTGGTAATTCAAATTTTTATGGTAATTTTATGAGGTAGTTTTTGGTGGAATTAGGAAAATCCTTGTCCTTTTTTCTAATTCATTACAAAAGCTTAAAATTTAACAACCACGTTATTAAACACAATGCAACACCAGTAATTCCCATGATACAAATATTTATATTTAGACATCGTTTTTTATTTATTACAGTAAGATATTATAGCATATATATTTTTTTATTATTCACCATTTGTAATTTCAAAGTTTCTCTCAATAATAAATTCAAGGTTACTTGTCCTATCCAAGTAAGATATTTTAATTACCATGATTTAAATTATAGTAATTTAAATTCATTATTTTTATCCAAACAAGTTGTTTCAAATGCCAGAAATTAAAATTGTGATAATTCAAATTCCTAGGACTTAAAATTTCATAGAATTTGAAATGTTACAATCCCAACACAAACTAAGGATTAAGAGACCAAAAAGAGAAGGGAGGGGGGAGGGAAAAAAAGAAGCAAGCAGAAGATAAGTGAAAGACTTCTGATAGAGATAAATAGAATAAGGGACAATGATTCATAATAAGCATCAATAAGTATGCAACATACAGCAGAAAGGACCACGGGATCAGTGAAATCAGGCTGCTGGCCTTGTGGTTTTGTGTAAACTCTAACCAGACCCATCTCCTCCCACATCCTTGAAAGTAACCTGTCAAAGTTCAACTGTTCATGAAACCATGAAAATAAGAGTCAATGACATATAGGAAAGGAGGGGGGAAAAAAGAAATTAATGATTGTTGAAACAGAATTTTGCAATTAAATAAGCATTTAGCATTAAAAAGTCTTATCTCCATATTCTCCTGCTTTCAAATTACAAAAGGAAAATTACAGCACAAGTTCCACCACCAATCAATTTAATGGTGTCTTCCGAAACTAAGAAACCCACCTTCAGATTGCAACTAATGACAACGGAGTTGGGTTGGCGTGCTAATCTGTCCACGTCATCAATACCAATAACATCTATCTTGTTGTAGACATATACACACTTCATGTATTTACGGTTTCCTTCAATTACATCTATGAGGTCATCCACTGTGGCGTCCTCTCGAAAAAGGACCTGAAATAAACATTATCATCCCTTTATATGAATGGGTGGTAAGAAAGAGCATTTGGAAACTAAACTCTCAACCACGTTAGTGTGTATGTACTATGTAGGAAAAGTATAGAAACTATAACAATGATGTGGTGCAATCAATCTGTAGGAAGACCAGCAATACCACGAGTCCATGACTAGGAAGGTTAATTAACTTCTCTACCCTATCCATAATAGGTACTAGTTTTTTTTTGGGACAAAACAATAGGTACCAGTCTGCTCTTCCTAATTACAATTTTCTTTCATCACCATGTACTTACCAAAGAAGCCTCAGTGCAAGTAAGACAAGAGAGAAGAATAGTAAACAAAATGCAGTAGATAAGAAAAAGATATGTCATGAGTTCATCAATCAATTTGTCAGCATGCCTATGTGAGAATATGTCATTAAGTCATTCTCCAGACATAGACTTCTCATTTTCACTTTTTCTATCACAAACACTAGAATATCTTTTCTCCCCATTTTCAAAAAGCAAAGCAATGACAAGAAATATTGAATTGCACAATGGAAAGGGTTTAAAGATTTTTCGGAAGAAATGGCATGGACTATAAGGAAATTTAGAATGTAGACATCAGTCACATCACCAACCATCCAAGCTGTCAAACTTCATACCATATTAAAAACATTTATGGCATGGTAGCAGTTAGAATTTCTATTAACACTAAATGAACTGGAACTCCCTAATCGTCGGATCACATAATCACATGCCCCTAAAATTGAAATGCATATTGGCATTAATTTACAGTTTAGTACCTCTGCATTGTGAATTTTGTATTCATGCAGAATCTGATAACATAGCTTCTCATCCACATGAGTCAAAGGTAAAGTGCTGTTGAATGAAATGCCCCCAGTCTTTTTCTTTTTAAAATATATCTGCCAAGAACATAAATAAATCCCAGCGTTATGAATAATGAGAAGTAGATAACAATATACAAAATTCCAACCAAAAACTACAAATAAAACAAAAACTTATCATGTATCTCTAAATATCCATGCAGGCACAAACTTACCTGAGGTGGTCTCTTGTTTAGCCTTAAGCCCACAGCTTCCAGCTCCTTTGTCAATATTTGTCTATGACCCTCACTCTGATGGATTATCAGAAAAATGGAGCAATAAAAAGATTAGAAAAAGTTAGCAATTCACATATCACAATAAACTAAATATAATTGAATGTATCCAAACTGGGTGTGGAGAAAATCCTCCAAGAAATTTGAATTCAGAACAAGCCCAAACAGTCACACAGCATTGTTGTATGATAAGACTTTCTTTGCATGGGGGCCAAAAACTATAAAAGGGTCAATTGATTAAGATACAGAAAAGGAAAGGGAGCATAGAAAAAATAATTATGGATGGGCAATTTGGCACAGTAATTTACACGTGAAGGAAAAATTGAGAAGTATTACCCAATTATATAATAATTACATGATTATCTATGAAGTAGTTAACTAAGAAAACTTAAAGTAAAAAGAAAATTAAATGATAACAAGGAAACATAGCATAATAAAAAAGCCACTATGTACTTTCCAGGTCTGTTTGAAGGAAATACTTTATACCAATGTTTAAGACTTAAGTATTCAAATATCATGTCACACAACATATAAGTTATTAATATTATCCACAGCCAGAATGTAATACTGATGGAAAGTTCTTACTTCTTAGTATGGTGCAACAGCCGACATTTCATTTTATCCAATTGCATTGCAAACATAATGAGGAAAGGCTATATTAGAAAGTAGCACTTACTTTAGAGGCATCAAGAACCATCAATACTATATCTGAAGACTTAGCAACAGCAATAACCTGAGAATCAAGAAAACAAAATCATTGCAATGTTAATGATACTTAAGCCATGTTATCCAAAGCAATCTGTGAAAGGAACCAATCATCTTATTCTAGTCAGTACACACTTTTATTTGATTATTAATTTTAAATTCGAGGACAGGACCCTTACCCCTACTAATGGAAAATTGGAAACATATGTTGACAAAAACAAGTAACTTATATCTTTACCTGCCTCCCACGTCCCTTTCCTTCAGAAGCACCTTCAATAATTCCAGGAAGATCAAGCAACTGAATTTTGGTATCATTGTAGTGTATAATCCCAGGAATGCAAGTCAGTGTTGTGAATTCATAGGATGCAGCTTCCGAATGTGTGCCCGTTAACATTGTCAAAAGAGTTGACTTCCCCACACTATTAAATCAAAGGGGCAAAGGATTGGAAGGGTGATGTTTCAATAAATACAAATAAAATTTAGAGATACACATCAAGCGCAGAAGACAGTTCCCAAAAACCACATACACACATTACACATATAAACAAGGTAAAAGTAATATAATGAATTACTGTGCATTCATTCTTTAGTCAATGTCATGGGATGTCATAGAAGTAAAATTTCATGAATTACAAAAACTTATGGGTGAAAAGAAAAGTGTCAATCAGAAGACAGACCTTGGAAATCCTATGAGTGCAACTCGTCCATGGCCAAATTTTGTAACTTCAAATCCCTCTCCACCTCCACTAGAACCCTATTTGATAATTTGAAAACAAGATATCAAACATCATAAAACTGTATAGAGATGGTAGTAGGCTGTATCAGATAACTAACTGAGAAACCTAGGCATGATTTAAAAAAAAAACAAAAAAGAAGTGATATTGTAGAAGGTTCGAGGTCCACAGGGGAAAGATCATAAATATCAACTCTTATAATCCTGCATCTTAGCATATTAATTATGGGGTTGTTAGGCAAGAACATTATAAATATCCCCCATTTGTGGGGCTGTACATCAGCAAGACACATAATACTTCAAAAATTATACCGGCTCTTTAGAATTTTCCCTGTTGTAGGGCCTCTGTTCATATTTTTGCCCATTCTTATTACATTACAATAGATCTCAAAGAAAATGTCAAATATGCAACATAAAAACCTTGCATGCTAAAAGAAGCAAAACTACGTGTTCTAGCTTTTACATTTGGAAACTAATTCTTCGCAAAAATACAGTAAGAAAAATTGATCCAACTAACAGAAGAAATTATAGAATAATTGATCAAGTTACAGAACGAGTGCCAGAGAATTTCAATTGGGAGAAGGTAAGTTTGTCCAAAATAGAGCTCCAAGTGCATATGAAGAACACACAAGGTTTCAACTTTCAAACTATATCCGAACTGTGGATATAACCATGGACAAAACCTTAACACACTTGCATACCTTCGGAGGCTCCAATAATTGTGTCCTTAGTTTGGCTATCTTTGCCTTGAGCTGCCCAAGATGATATTCTGAAAGAACAAGCAAGACATAGAAGATGAAGTTAGCGTCTCAAATTGCTGATTTTACCAAAATCACAATCAAATATTCAATATATGTATATACACACACAAGTAAGACACACCCAAGCAATACCTGTGGCTTTATTTTTCTGAGTCCGAGCCATCTCGGCCTCGATTTCTTTGATCTTCTCTATGATACCCATTATCCCAAATTATAAGCTGCAAACCTCGAAGAGAGTGAAGAATCGAAAAAGTATAAGCTTTCGTAATCAGTCAATATAGCTATGTCGAAAAACATTCATGTAATGCAGAATTCCTTAGAGTTAGACAATTAACGACAAGCTAGCAATTCCACGGCGAGATTTAGCTATTACTCTAAAGCAATCTCAACTCCTATGTAAGCTAACTAATCCAGCAGTTTAGTTGCTTTGTTATTTTATTCACAGTAAAGGTAACGAAAGTAATCCATTGCATTGATTGGAAGTTCAAGTCAAAAACTAAAAAATCATCGTAGAGTAAAGAATAACAGGAGAAATTGCCGTTAAGAGATAACTCACCAGAACGTAATCCCGAACAGCCCCAAAATAACAGAAAAGCAATCTCCGATGATAGATGCGCAAAGAGGAGAGAGAGAGAGAGAGAGAGAGAGAGAGAGAGAGAGAGAGAGAGACTGCAAGAGTAGGTTTCTGAAGAGAAGAGTGAAGCTTCAGGGCTTAATGGTGTACAAAGCAATCAAGAAAAAAGTAGGGGAAATTTTTATTTAACTTTATATATATATATATATTATCTACTTAAGTAAAGAAATTATTACTTAGGTATTCCTGATAATTAAAGATTATCTTTTTTTTAGGTATAGAGATTATTAAAAATAAATTTTGTCATTATCAACATTTTTTTATTTACATAATCTAACTTGAATTCGTCAATTTTTTTAGGAAAAAGTTTAAGTGAGTTAAGTCTCGGAAGTTATTAAGGTAATTTGAATTCATCATTCTTTTTATACATGTATACAAATTTTAGATATAGATAATCGGTGTCTTAAAAAATTAAGAAAAAATAATTAGTTAGTCCATCAAAATCCAATGCCAAACAACTAATAATGTTAGCTACCCTGTGGTTAGGGGCGATCCCACTTTGGTACCCTGAAAGAAAAATTTTTGCAGTTTGGTGTCTCGTGGATTGCTCCGTTAGCGAATTGGTCCCCTGTGTTTTATTTCCGTTAGGATTTAACGGCAAATGTGATTGTGACCATGTTAAAATGTCAAAAATCTCCCAACAAGTCTTCTCTTATACGTTTAAGTCATTTCCCTTTACTAAAAGGGATCAAAACATAAAGAAAACAGAAATTAAAGGGTACATTATGTAATTTTACTGTTGAGTTGAAAATAATTATAAAAGGGTCTTTAGAATTCTAATATTACAGAATTTTTTCCTTTTCATAAGATTTCTTTTGAATAGGTCCTGATTTAATTACACTTTAATCCCAAAAGTTTATGATCTTTATCAAAATAATCCTTAGAACCTCAAAAGACAAATGAGCATCTATGATTTATCAAAAAAATCCCCATATTCAACTACCAGAAGCTGAAATTTTCATTCAAGTACATTACAAACAAATCAAAACCCCCAAATTTTTCCAAAATCAAGCCCCACAAATTTCTTTGAACCCCACAAATTTCATTCAAGTACACTACAAACAAATCAAAATCCCCAAATTTTTCCAAAATCAAACCCCACAAATTTATTGAGACCCCACAAATTTTATTCAAGTACACTACAAACAAATCAAAACCCCCAAATTTCTTCAGACCCACAAATCAAAACCCCCAAATTTTTCCAAAATCAAGCCCCACAAATCAACATCTTAAACAACTAATTTCTTCGTACCCTAATAATCTAGAAGATGTTAGAGACCAAAACAGAATTTATGATAAACAATATGGACTAAAAATGAGATTTTGAAGATTGGGAAAGTGTAATTCTGTAATAAACTTTTGGGATTAAAGTGTAATTAAATCAGGACCAATTCAAAAGAAATCTTATGAAAAGGAGAAAATTCTGTAATATTAGAATTCTAAAGACCCTTTTATAATTATTTTCAACTCAACAGTAAAATTACATAATGTACCATTTAGTTTCTGTTTTCTTTATGTTTTGATCCCTTTTAGTAAAGGGAAAGGACTTAAACGCATAGGAGAAGACTTGTTGGGAGGTTTTTGACATTTTAACGTGGTCACAATCACATTTGCCGTTAAATCCTAACGGAAATAAAGCATAGGGGACCAATTCGCTAACGGAGCAAACCACGGGGCACCAAATTGCAAAAATTTTTCTTTCATGGTACCAAAGTGGGATCGCCCCTAACCACAGGGTACCAAACTGCAATTTACCCTAAATAAAAATATACACATCACTCATTTATCTCCATTTTAATTTTCGAGCAGATAATTGCTACTTAATGAAATTTTATAATTAGAATTTTTTAGTTAAAGTATAATTTTGATCCCTTATATTTAGGGTAGGTTATAATTCCTTTATATATATATGGGTAAATTACACTTTGGTACCCTGTGGTTTGACCCTATTTCACTTTGGTACCCTGTGGTTTGAAACTTGACACTTTGGTACCCTGTGGTATTCTCCATTAACACTTTGGTACCCTTTGGAGCTATTTTGTAATTTTAACCATAACAAATTTTGCAAAAATTACATATTGACCCCAAAAAATTTTCAAAAAATTACAAATAGGTCCCTGGATACATATTATATAGGGACTAAAATGAAAAATTTAAAATTTTTTTGGGGTCAATATGTAATTTTTGTAAAATTTATTATGGTTAAAATTACAAAATAGCTCCAAAGGGTACCAAAGTGTTAATGGAGAATACCACAGGGTACCAAAGTGTCAAGTTTCAAACCACAGGGTACCAAAGTGAAATAGGGTCAAACCACAGGGTACCAAAGTGTAATTTACCCTATATATATATATATTTCATTTTTACAATTTTCGTCTTATAAGCTTTTTAAAAGTTTGGTTTAAGTGCACTTTTGGTCCCATAACTATGACAAAGGTTTCATGTTGGTCCCATAAATTTTTTTGTTGCAATTTTGGTCCCATAACTATGACAAAGGTTTCATTTTGGTCCCATAACTTTTTTTGTTGCAATTTTCGTCCCATAACTTCTCAAAAGGTTCCACCATTAGTCCCTTGGTGAATTTCATCCATATTTAGCCGTTAAGTATGACGTGGCATAGTGACTAGGATCATGATATGGCGAAATAAGATGAAGTGGACTGAAATAGGATCTATATGCAACATATTAAAACTTATCAATACCCAACCACCATATATACAAAGAGTGGTACTGACAGGGACCAATCTGGTGGGGAAGAAGAGACTTCAAGTAGAAGGCACCGACGAAGTCGATGGGATCCTCAGCTAGAGTCGAACGACCAAAGCGGCGGCGACTGCAAATCGGGAAGCGGAACGAGGAAGAGGAAGTCCCGTTGGGCTGACGAGGAAGAGGAAGTACCACTCTTTGTATATATTGTGGTTGGGTATAGATAAGTTTTAATATGTTGCATATAGATCCTATTTCAGTCCATTTCATCTTATTTTGCCACATCATGATTCTAGTCACTATGCCACGTCATACTTAACGGCTAAATATGGATGGAATTCACCAAGGGACTAACGGTGGAACCTTTTGAGAAGTTATGGGATCAAAATTGCAACAAAAAAAGTTATGGGACCAAAATGAAACCTTTGTCATAGTTATGGGACCAAAATTGCAACAAAAAAAGTTATGAGACCAAAATGAAACCTTTGTCATAGTTATGGGACCAAAAGTGCATTTAAGCCTAAAAGTTTTATTTTTGATTGTAATGACTGAATGTAATATGTTTTAAGTTCAAAAGTGATGAATCTAAACTAAATATTACTTTTGATGAGCCTTTCTTTTACCTAATTGAGATCACCAGCAAATAATGTCAAATTACACTCCAAAAGTGACTCGCTTGTTTCATACTTAAATATGACGAGTTCAAAGTTATGAGAAATATATAACCAACTTTGAACTCGTTTGAAACAATTAGCAAATAAAGTTAATATAAATATGAAATGAGTAATCCACTTTTGGAACTAAATTTGACTTTGTTTATTAATATCTTAATTGAACAAATAAATGATTTATAAAAAAATAACGCGTAGTTTTAAATTCGTGACATTCGGTCTTTTTTTTTTTGGACAATGTGACAAAGACTTGAAACGGGATATGTGATCACATTTAATCGTTGGATTCCAAGAATAAAACTTATGTGAAACTTGTATGACCGAAAATAAAAAGAAAAGGTTGAATTACAACTTAATACCTCACATTTTGGGCGTTCGCCAACTTGGCCCTCGTGCCTGGCCAAGTCTCATTCCCGTGCGCCTCGAGGCAACCCTTGACTCGGTCAGAAGCCATCCCGAACAGTTCGGGGCAGCCCCCTAACTTGGTCAAACCCACGTCGCGTGCACGACAAGAGGTCGGCCCCTAAGCGAACACCAATCCTCCCATGATGGCCACACTTCGCTTTTTCAGGACTCCCATTTCCCCCATGATCGCAGAACGTGGGTCCGGATGTGGAGAGCTCTCTTCGACCTCCTCTATCCTCCAATGCTCTATAAATACCCCTAAAGACCGCCGGTTTAAGATGAGCTACTCTCTCAACTCTGAATTCTCTTTGCTCTCATCTAAATCTCATTCTAACTTGAGCGTTGGAGTGTTCTTCGCAGAACCCTCTGTGAAATCTTTTGCAGGTCGCTCTACGTCGCTCATTGCTCCAACAACCCCCCGTTGAACTAGGTAAGCTTGATTGCTATTTAGTTTATCACAACTTATTCCAAATATAAAAAACTAAAAGTGCACTTTAATTTTTTTTTTATTATTATCAATGAAATATATCTTGAAGGGCCGGCTTGGCTCAGCGGTAAGCACACTTGCCGTGGAGTTTGAGGTCGTGGGTTCGAACCAGTCTCTCTGCAAAAAAGCAAGGGTAGGACTGCTAGTATATTTCCTTCCCCAACACCCCCACCAAGTGGGGACTCGAACTGGTTTACTTTTTTTTTAATCAGTGAAATATATCTTGTAGATTTTGCAAATTTGGACATAATATAATAGGGACTAGCCAATGTAAATGATGCCATTATTATTTAATATTGGATTTTGTTATTATTTAAAAATATCGATCTATTTCACCTTCATAATAAACTTTGTTTAAACTAAAAACTAGCCATAAAAGAATGATAACTTGCGAGGTTGGGGCAAAACCATATTTTTTAAGTGCTAAAGAATTATTTAAAGGGGAAAAAAAACTCTAGCATATCATGTCGAGACGGCATATCAGAGGTATCAATTGGAGCTGAATAGATAATCTACTTACAAGCTATATATTGTTGTTAATGGTATTAAATTAGTGTATGGAGTTATATTTAAATTAGGGTAAATTACATTTTGGTACCCTGTGGTTTGACCCTATTTCACTTTGGTACCCTGTGGTTTGAAACCTGACACTTTGGTACCCTATGGTATTCTCCATTAACACTTTGGTACCCTTTAGACTTATTTTATAATTTTAACCATAACAAATTTTGCAAAAATTACATATTGACCCCAATTTTTTTTTAAAGTTTTCATTTTAGTCCCTAGATAATATGTATCCAGGGACCTATATGTAATTTTTTGAAAAATTTTTTGGAGCCAATACGTAATCTTTGCAAAATTTGTTATGGTTAAAATTACAAAATAGCTTCAAAGGATACCAAAGTGTTAATGGAGAATACCACAGGGTACCAAAGTGTCAGGTTTTAAACCACAGGGTACCAAAATGAAATAGGGTCAAACCACAGGGTACCAAAGTATAATTTACCCTTTAAATTATTATGCTGTTATATTTTGTGAAAAATTACAAAAAACTATAAAGAAGTATTACAGAACTTTGTCAAAATTAAGGAGAAAGAACATTCATTTAAAAGACCATAAATTTACAAAGACCAAAACACTTCCCATGAAGAACTAACAAGATTCTAGTAATATCTGCAATTTAGCATCATATTTACCTCTTAAATGCCTAGTGCCTAAAAGGGAAGCCATCTAACCTAGCATCAAAATGGGAGGACAAGTTTAAGCAGTGTACCAAGTCAAGTTTCTCATTCTCATAGTCTGACAAAGTAAAATCTTTTTTTTTGTCTACAATGGCTACAAACACCCTGATATATCTTCATTCATGTTGCCGGCATCCGGCATCCGGCGATGGCTTGTTTGAGCTGACATTCGGAGGAACTTGGGAATTCAACTCTGCAAGCTGTCTTACTCGCACTAAAATTGACTCAGGAATAGGAGCTATACCCTGCTTCCGCAAATTTATCTGTAATACACAGAGAAAGAACTTCTTTGGTTAAACAGTTAAAATAATCGCAAACGTTTGCACTCATAGAAAGTAACTTGAAGGCAGTTTTTCAGGAAACTCAGTACACAAACTGCATGAATTTGGAAACCACAAGTATAAGCAAACCGAAGCTTACTACTTTTTAAAGATGCAAGCCCACATAATTCAAAGCATGTAAAGGTGACATACATGATACATGTCCAGCAGTGTGTCATAGGGTTTTTAGTGATGCCAGTGTCTGAAATGCCTAATAAAAGGCTAAATATTATAAAATCGCCCTAAACTTTAGCCAATGTGCAAAAAACCTCTCTAAACTTTGAAAAGTGACAAAAGAACCTTGAACTTTTGATTTTGTGCAAATAACTCCTTTTATTAAATTTCTCATTGAAAATCCAAGAAAATTTTAACTCTTTTGACTACTTTAATTACAACAATAATTCATTTTAACTCTTTTGACTACTTTAATTACAACAATAATTCATTTTAACTTTGGATTAATGTAAAATATAACAACAAACATAAAATTATATATAAAAAAACCTCTATTGCTTTTTAAAAAGAAACTCTTAACAAAATGAGTCTTCTGCTCAAAATCAAAAGTTCTAGTGTTTTTTGTCACTTTCCAAAGTTCAACAGGATTTTTGCACGATGACTAAATTCAAGGTGGTTTTGCGAGCCGAAAAGAAATTATATGGCCGTTCTTTAGAGCTTAAAGGCAGAAACTAACTAACTTTGCCCACCTCTACTGAAAACTAAGTAAAAATGCGTCAAACTCTTACCCCCTCATTTGCAGGCACCCGCGCTAAGCTAGCTTTAAGTAAGTTCCTCCACTTATCCTGCACAGAAAAATCTGCAATAAGTGTACTGTGGCCACTGGGCAAAGAACTCAATATCCAGCCCTTATATGCTCCCACAGATTTAAGCATGACTAGACATCAACATGACATGGCATAAATAGCAGACCTGAAAATCTGTACCTTAAGATCAACCGATGTACGATACGGAGATGAAGAAAATGCAAGCCGTTTGATCTCAGACCACTTCCCTGCTCCACAACGAGATACACCTTCAACCAATTTCATTACTTCAATAAGAGACCATGCTCGATGATGTTTCCTCCTCATTCTGGCTTCAGCTGTGGGGATAGTAACTACATTGTCATCTGAAGTATGGCTAGCTGAATCTGCCTTTTCTGGTTTCAATTCCTGCCGTAGCTCTATTGTGTCCATCACTGAACAAAGTTTATTTTTCTCAGGTTCAGCAGCTGGCTGTACCCAATGAGCCCACCAACCAAGAAAATCAGAAAGGAATGTATAATAGTATAATAATGAAAAGTGTAAACATGTAAAATCAAAGTAGTCACTAATCTATCTGGCAAGTTAGGGGCTTGAAAGGAAGTGAATTAAAGTACTATGTGTGAAATCTTTCATGGATTACTGATTGTCTAGTTTATTGTTAATACTATGTACTTGCTGTGTCCAACCATTTTGCCTATACCCAAAAAACCCAAGCAACTACTTAACAGAAAAATTAGTCATGAATAAATGGAAAGAGGGAGTAGGAGACGGTCAGTTATTAAAATATCCATCTCAGAAAATCTAAGATGCAAACTGTAGACACATTTCTGTGTCATGATTAAACACAGGAAGGTAGCCAGCGAACCTGATACAAAAACTACCTGTTGATAAATGAGGGATCATCGGTTTTGACAGTATCATATTATCTTTAAAAAAATTACTGAAAATATAATAAAAAAACAGACATTAAGCTAAATTTATTCATTTTCTTCTATGTCTTAACTTATTAAACGGAAACATCAAATTTGTTTGACCCCTCATCAATTTAACAGCATTATAAGGAAATTAAACAAAATATTTAGAGAACAGAAAGGAAACATCCAAAATATCCAATCTAATATAAAAGAACATCTTATAACAAGATTATCTGAAATCCAGCAGCAATAGGTACAATGAGAAAAGAACAGGAAAAAAAAAAGTGACAGCACAAAAGATAAATCCACGGTCATAAAAAAAATACAAATTTATAAACCAAAGTTTTGCATTCAGACTGATAAATGAAAGAGTATCACTTACCATAAGAGACATGATGTTTTTCCTTGGACGACTTGTCCGAACCCTGGAAACACAAGGCACATAAATCTCAAAACCTCCAAGAGAATCCAACCTAGTAATTACTGTTCTCCCCTCTGAAGAAACATTCCTGGCAGGCCTGGTGGAGGAGTTTAGAGAAACATGATCTACTCCCAAGTTATTATTTGAATTTAAAGGCTCCAAATGATGGTCTCTGAATTCATTTTCAGAACGCAGTTCAATATATCTCTTAGTGGGCTTCCGAATTCTTTTTGCAGCCCTTTGTTCTGTCTGAGGGTCCTCATTTTCCAAATCATGCTCCATAACATGATTTTTCAGAGTGTTTCCAGGAACAACTTGATTATCTTCAATTTTACTACCCTTAGTATTTGATAAATCCTTACAGTTGATATACTTGCCTTCAGCTGTAGTATCCCTAGAGAGTACAGTATCCACATTCCCACAACTATCTTCCTCACTTCTTTTAACTAATTTGTTATCTTCCACTACAAAAGATGTTGAGACATCACACGAGTTAGTTAAACTCATGGAAATTCTCCTCTTCAGCCACTGCTTGTCTTTTACATTAGTTTTGCGACCAAAAGTTACTTCAAACAGTTCATGCAAATCTGTGATTGATAAACTGTCCAAGCACATCTCTCCTTTTAACATTGAAAAATCAGGGGTCAAAGAAGAAAAGACAGCCAAAGCTGATGATTCACTATCTGTCAATCCTTCTGAAGGTCTGGAACACTGACCTGTACTTCCAGATAGATTACTATGACTATTATTTGAACCCAGCGCTAAGGATGGAATGATTTTCTTGGAGGGAATTTCAGATTGAAGCTTGCCATCCACGACAGGCAGTTTATTTTCACAACATTGATTGTCAATATTGACATAAGAATGACCAGGTGATTTACAAGCCAAATGAAGCCTCTCCTCCTGTTTGACCTTTTGCAGCATCTGCTCAATGTACTGTGAAAGATTAAGAAGTTATGAGAGATCCTAAAAATACAGACACCATAGATATTGAGTTATATGAAACCAAACAAGAAACAAGCCACAAAACAAGGACGCAAACTGATAACGAAATAGAAAATAAGGAAAAATCCATAACAGTCACTTATAGGAATTGAGATTATTAATCCGTCCGAAAATGACTCTATAAACCATAAACCCAAACTTAAGGGCAATGCATTGGGGGATAACGGAGAAGTGAAGGGAAGACTTCAGCAAAATCTTTCCTGTCTTCAAGAATTTGTTATAAGGAAACAAGGAGAATGTAGAATTTTCAACTAACATCCCAAAATCCTTAAATGTCGTCACTCCTTTATATTTTTTGATTCCCCCAATTTGGGAAATTTTAGGGGGAGAAATCAGAAACCAACTATCAATTATTATGTCACTCATTACAATTTCAAATTGCACGATGATAAAATCAGTTATTATAATTAATCATTTGTATGAAAGATAAATTAGTAAAAGTATATCAATAATCAATTATTTTCTTTTATTGAATATTTTCATTTCATTACCTTGGAAACACGGTAAGGGAAATTATCATTTAACCCTTATTTCCCGTTCATTCTATCCCTTCTCTGTTTCTCTGAATTCTTTCCTTACCAGTCCCCTCCAACCCCCAAACATACCCAAAAGACATGAAACTTTAAGTAACAAATTAAGTCAATGGTATATAAGATATGCTCTAACATCAGTATCACAAAAGATTAGTAGAAGCATCAAGGTAACTAGACCAAATCATAACTCATAACAATTTTTCAGTTTTTATTGAGGAACTGCAATCAGTTAGAAGGACAAGATTCAGTTATGATTTACATTTAGAGAGGAATCCAAAAGGAAGCAGTTAGAAGAAAAAGGAACATACAATTGCGAAAGAATATGGTAGATCCAAATACCTGAAGCCGTGCTTCTATTTTCCATTGATCTTCCTCTTCATTGTCTGATTGTGAAAGACCTGGAGTACCAACAAGCAACTGGTGATGGTAATTCATAGAGTGGAAGTAAAATGTAAGAAAATATAGATGTATACAAAATAAATTTCTTTGTCATGACGTTTACCAGAACTAAGTTCAGAAAAGTTAAAGTCACATGTACAATGAGAACAAGTCCATCAAAACTTTCAATAAGATAATAAGTATTACATTCCTTAAAGTCACATAAAAGGAAATAAATAAATAAAAGGAAGGAGTACAAAGTATTCATTGAGTGACAAAATACATAAACTATGCCTTAGCCTTAGAAACATGGCTCCTACAGCTTTACAAATAAAGATAAAAATCAAACAAACCATGGATTGAAAGGGAGGCTGGTCATAATGTAAACAGTGAAGCAGTGTCAGTAAATACAAAATTTAATCTTTAAGAAATAACAATCATTTAAAGATAAAACAAATCCCTGCCACTTTGGTTCGTGTAAAATTAAAATAACACAGTAGTAGGAAATCCCAGAACTGCATAACCAAGATATCGAACAAATACCTTCTAAGCGCTCTAACTGAAGGTTCCTAGAGGATGATCTTTCGATTGATATGCATTCAACATTCTGCCCAGTGTTTGCATCAGTCTGCATTTCACCATTGCCATACTCAAGAAAATCCTCCACCTCTATTACTTCATCATCTGTTGCAGGCACTAATCTCCCATCATCTTCAATCTAGGATTATAATCATCAGACATCAGATATCACAGCACAATATGATTAAAAATCTACCAAGAAACATACAAGGAAAAGGAGCTAGTGACATTCCAAAGGCGGAATAGGGCAGAAAATGTTTTAGGAAAAGTGTCAATTCACAAATGTGGCTAGGAAGCTAGCTCAGGTCAGTAGGACTTGGGTAAAAGGAGTACAAGTTCTATCCTCCTCTTATACCAAAAATAATGTGGTAGATTTGATGCAGATAACCTATTTGGCTTGTCTTTACAGAACCAAGGATGCTCAAGATTCCTTACTCGCAAACAAATAAAGGAAAGAAAACAAGGAATTGATTATAGTACTCAAGAATTATATTTAAGGCCTTGTCTGATAAAAAGTCAAAGCATTAGGCAGACTACTACTGTCTCTTCCACTTAATATACTCGACCAAAATTGAGTCTAGTTAATTCCTTCCAAAGCTAATAAATAACTAAATCACACAAGGATTCAATTTTGGACCCTTACTCTCTTTCCTCCCCTCTCTCTTTCCTCACTTTAGTGCACTTTTCACCTCGTTTCTCTCCTCTCTCCATAATTCATAATATTTGTCCCTCTCAGTCTCTTCCTTATTATCTTGCCTAGCAGCCTCAACAGGCATATGAATGGGTCATAAAATAATTTTTCAATTAGGATCAAAAGCCCAATGCAACAGTCACTTGTAAAAAGTATGTATAACAAAAATATTAAGGTACAGAAAGCTAAGAAAATGTACTTGTACCTAACGATTAAGCATAGAAGTTAAAAGATATTACTAATCACACTTTACCCTTTTCTTTCATCATAAGGCACTTCAAAAGTTTAATCCTATTACATTTCTCCAGCTTATACCAAAATCCTTCAGAAAGGTGACAAATATATCTTGCTTCTACTGGCCTGTTTCTGTCAAACTAGGATGGTCATCTTTCCCTTACTGTGACCATCAGTGCCACACTTTCTCTTGATGATTCATTACACCAGTAACTTTAACCTCTCTCATCTTCGCTGCTGATGGTCTAGGCTACTCAATCTCTCTCCACCTAGTTTCATCTATTTCATGTGAATTTAATTAGTAATGACTTGGACTATTGTTCCATAAATGTTTACAGGTAAATTTCCTAACTCCATGAACAATCAGGACCTGATACATTTGAATATTTCAAAGTGCTTCTTTAACAAACTGCAACAAATCATATTGATAATAAATCTAAGTGAAGTGAATGTCTAAAATCTCACTCCACTAGAACTTACACATCTTTATATTTGTTAAAATAAATTAAGTACCAACAAAAAAACTATTGTTTTTTCATCACACCAATTTATCCAAATAAGCTATGCACCTCAACACCTTGGTCTGTGCAACTCCATATGCGTTTCACAAACAAATACCATAATATTACCGTGAAGTTAATACAGGCAGATCAACATCTCCATACACCTCAGAAGATGTTCGCCAAATAATCTACAAGAAAAAGAGCTAATATTATCAACGATTAGCTGCAGTCTCAAATCTTGCATGCCTCACCAATACATTGGATAAACAATCAAGATCAAAAACCTCAACTATCTGCACAAATTTTCTTATGAGGCCTGCTGGCCACCACAACTAATCAATTGTGATAATCAATGCAGAAGGTGAAATTTGATGTGAGGGGATCTGTAAAAGTGTATATTAAAAGACTTCTATCATCTGATGCAGCAGTGTTTATCGGACACTGGTACCAGTTAGCAGCTTTTCCTGCTCTAGTTGAAGTAGAAATTAAATATATTCAAACTGAGGCACCACTAAATTGCTTCTTGCTGCATAAAGCACAGTATTTATTACATGTCAATAACAATCACTATATCCTTGTATCTCTTGAAGACTTGAACAGACCGAACTCAAGATACATGGCAATTCCAATGTACATTCATCAAACTGAAATTATGTGTAACTCAAAATATACCCGAACAAGCTTGTACACAATTGGGTTGGCAATCTGCTTCGGTGAAGACAAAGCAGAGCTACTTCTACCAACCCCACTGTCTTCAAGCTTTCCCTCAATTACAACCACCGTTTCCATGGAAAAATCAGCCACATGCACCTCAAAGTACAAGACCTGGAAAACTCAAAAGATAAAATTAACAATGTCAATATATTTGTTCTTCACCAAAGCAAAATCATCTTACCCCATTTGTTCTTTCCCCAGAGATACTTCAGAAATTTTGAAGTTAAAATAAGAAACAATAAAAAAACAAAAAAAATGCAACAGCCCCAACCACAACCCTACTGTGCAAATTAACCACTCACAGCTCACTGAACTTGTGTCAGACACATATTACCAAAATCTGAACCGAATTAGAAATGCTACATAGTTGCATTAAGAAGAAACGCATTCCCGAGAATGATTCAAACCCAAAATTAGAGGCGACCCACTGAAAAAGATTGAAAATAAAGGAGAGTAGAGAGAGTGAGTAATACTCATACTCAGTAGTAGCTGCTGCTGCAACTGAAAAACCTTACGGAAAGTGAAGCGTCCTGACCGGAGAGGAACTGTGGAAGAAAAGAAACTTAATACATACGGAAATGAAATGAATTTCGAACGACAGCGATTTTTGTTTTTCTTTATTATAAATTTTGTAAATTTTTCGACTTTTCGAGTTTCGTGTAATGCTTGTGTGCGCCGTAGTGACTTCGCTTATTCAGTACGCGCTGTGGGTAGAAAATACTAAAATAGTAAAATAAAATCGCTGCAATTTCGGACGCCTATTTGAAATTAAATAATGGGCGTCAATTTCGGATTTTCTTAATTAAAAATTATGTGGCTTTTATTGTTGTTAATTAATAAAAGAAACAGATTTTATATATTACGAGAGCAAGGACTATACCAATAGTCCAATATGGAACTACTTTTGCTTGACATTTAACATTAGTCTAACCTGTTTTACATGTTAAAAACATGTTTTCTTGTGAAGATTCAACGGTTTAGCCATAAAGGTTGATACAAGATTCAGTTTAAAATCCGTTATTATGCTTCAAAACATAAAGTATACGAATATACGCTACTTTACTTTTCAGAACAGGGTAAAATTGTTTGTGAAATAGAATATGCACTCTCCAGAGTTGAAAACCCCATTAGAGCAAGCAAAAGACTTCAGCCTTTGAAGGCAGCAGTTGGGGAATTTCAAAGAACGCATGTTATGATTTTTACTTTAAGCCTCAAGGGGCTGAAAATAAGTTCATGCAATCAGGATTGAATCCATAAGGCTCAATAATAATATAATAAGTTCCAGCGACAAACACTTGGTCTATAGAGTTGAACATGTACTACAAAACATTGATAAAACAAGAACCAAAACTATAAATCAGCAAGCATAAATTGGAAATGTTACATGTCTTCTCTATTCTTGGTTCTGGATACTGATAAACAAAAAAAGTCGAGAGGAAAAAGTAGCCTAAACTGCTGGGATCTCTATGTTGGTGGGCACAGCCACAGGTGGCTGTTGCAAGGGTCTAACAGTGTAATCCTCTTCTTCCTTTGGAGAATGGATCGTAACCAGATCCGGAATGGGTTTGATCGGCCCTTGCTTGCCCTTGGGATCCCAATCAAGCATAATTTTCACCTTGATCCCAAGAACACCCTGCAACAATTTATAAAAAATAGAGTTCAATCAGAATATTCAAAACAAGCCGACGCTACTAGGTTAGCTCCTGAAGCAGCAAGAACTAAGAGGCATATCCCGCAGGTTAAAATGCAGAAAACTCCCCTGAATTTTCACTTTTGTGAAAATAACCTCTTTTGTTAAAATTTTCATTAAAGAAATAAATTTCTCTAGTTTTTTACTACAGTTGATTACAACAATAGTTAACTTTTAGTTTAGATCAGTGTAATCATAAAATTAGAAAGAAACTATATTGTTTTTAATCATAACAAAAGGAGTTATTTGCACAATATTGAAAGCTCCTGCAGTCTTTTG
This sequence comes from Chamaecrista fasciculata, assembly GCA_003254925.1. Lineage (NCBI taxonomy): Eukaryota > Viridiplantae > Streptophyta > Magnoliopsida > Fabales > Fabaceae > Chamaecrista > Chamaecrista fasciculata. The sequence continues at coordinate 163,846 of QANZ01011162.1, forward strand.
CCACTTTTCAAAGTTCAAAAGGTTTTTTACACAGCAACCAAAGTTCAGGAGGTTTTCTACATTTTAGACTATCCCATAAAATTCTAAACCAGAGCCACAAGGAAAATGTACTGACCTGTCTCAGAAGCACATGCCTTACAGCAGAGTCAATGTATTCCTTGACAGGCTGACCAGAAGAAATCATGTATCCATCTTTAAATTTCATAGACTTGGCTCGCTGAGCCCTGAGCTTGCCGCTCACAATAACCTGGTTATATTGAAAATATTACCAGGTTGCATCAGAAATTTACATCATCACATCACACCCATGTGATCAAATGATTGGCAGTGGACTAAAACTAGAATAACAAAGGAAGGGAACGGAAGAAACAGCAAAAAGCAATGTGCAACTAAGTTATAACTGACCTCACAACCCTTAGCTCCACTTTCCATAACAAACCTTAAGACACCATAGCAAGCCCTGAACACAACGCAAGAAGTTGATTTAATAACAAGTAGACTCAAGTTCCACAGATTATTGCAGCAAAACAGGTAATAATGAACGATTCAGAGAAAAAATAAAAAATAAGACGAGAACTAGATTAATTAGCAGGATAATAATAGAGTATAATGTGTAAACATAGAAGCAGGATATGTCAAATGACAAGCAATCAAGAAATAATGGACAAAAGTCAGCTGAAAATCCCTGTTATTGCATTGCATACCTACGGACGGCAAGCCCTCCAAGAAGCTTGTAACGTAGAGACTCTGCTTGAGCAATAGCACAGAGTCCTCTGTTGTTAACTTTCTCAGCATAAAGCTCAACACTGTTCTCAGGGAACTTAAAACGCTTCTGAACAATAGAAGTCAGCTCCCTGATTCTTCTTCCCTTCTCACCTTCACCAATCAGAAAGAAACGCAGCAATGTCAGCCAGAACCCAGACAGTAGTAATTGCACTCCAACTAATAACCATGATTATCAACAACGAAGGAGAAAATTCTTTCCCCAGTTTATTGGCGTATAATTGTAATTCAGATAGTGTATTCTCATTAAGAAAGAAAGTAATTACCTGAAGTCATGCATAACTACATAATACACTCAATACTATCAGATTTAGATTTTCATTTTTATTTTCAATTATACAAATCATCCAGATCAAATCCATCGACCCAAAAAAAAAATTATCAAAATACACTTCCAAAAAAGTCCAAAGTACTATTCAGTTTTCTAAATAATTCAGAACATCAAATGCCAACCAAGTATACTTTCAAAAAATAACAAGAGTTTTCTGCTACCTTCAGCGTAATTAAACAAACACAAGCATACCGAGAACGTTCTGAGTGCGAGTCGCCCTAATAATGATTTCAGTCCTCATGGGCGTAACCCTAACTTCAACCCCAGAATAACCATCCTCTGCAAGCTCCCTAGTCAGAACTTCATTCAGCTCCGCGAAGAAAACTCCATCTGCTACAAACTGAGAAGCAAAAGCACGGGAATCAAATGCCGCTTTCAACAAAAAAAATAAAAAATGAAAAGGAAATAGAAACTTTTGAATCTGTTTTGATGGGTGAAAATAGCGAAACTATGAATCACCTTTCGCTTCTTGCTCATCTGGGTCGCCATGTTGGATGATGGGTGAGCTTCTGTGAACCTTGAAGAAAACTGAGCCTCGTCTCTGCGATTTGATCTTGGAAACCCTAGAAGGATAAAAGGGTTGCTAAGGGTTTTGATACGTGAAATGAGATGATCCAACGGTTCATCTTATGGAACTTAATCTCTTTGACGGCTGTGATTAAAAGGACTGACTTTGTCTTTATAATTTATTTTTGTGGGCAATAGTGTCTTTTCGTCCTTTCTTAAGGGGTTATTTTTAATTTCGATTATCCAATTTTTTTTATTAATTGAATTCCTTTATATCTTAAATATTTATAGAAAAATTAGTACCAAAAAAAATATTTATAAAAATAATATTCTTATTATTTTTACAAAAGAATATTCTTTTTTTAGTGTAATCATAGATTTTCTCTACTTATTTGTATAACGATTTAGGTGAAGACTAATCTTATTTGGGCCGAAAATGAACAGTTGAATTCCTTCCAACAATTATTAACTCTAAAACTCGAACCTAAATCTGTCGTATAACTAGCTTACCATTGCATTAAACACTTGCTCATCAATAACATGTTTAATCTTTAAACTTTAGGATAAGAACTTTTGTTAAAAAAAAACTCTTGGTTTTTTATCAATTATATATTCTACTTACACATTGCAATCGAAGATTCAAAGTCATCACATTTTAATAACATCAACTTCTTAATCTATTTTGGAGCTTATAATTTTGAGATTATTTTTCTATTTTGCATACCAAACACTCGTTTAAAGGCATAATTGATATTAAGCAAAAGCACTCTGATTCCTGTGTGTTTAAATTATAAAATAAGTTTTAAGTATGCTTCTATTTTTTTTTGGGTAAATTATAATTTAAATTTGGATTTATCTAACATGTGTCTTTAGGACACATTTTAAAGTTTCTTCTAATTGGTTAGTAGAGCATCTAATATCTTGAAATCTATGAAAATTTATTTAAAAAATAATTGTTAATGTTTGAGAACTCACTTGACCAATCAAAAGAAACCTTAACATGTACCCTAAAGACACATGTTAGAAGGACCCTTTAAATTTTTATATTTGATTCAGTTGTATTGATTCTATATATTTTTATAGTAGTTCATTTTAGTCCTAAATTATTGAGTATAGTCACAAATCTTTCGTTTTAAGCTCAAATGATGAGTCTAGAGTTATGAATTGTTTTTTACGAATACTCCTCTATCAGTTTATGGTCATTAATAAACAATGTCAAATTGATTCTGAAAAATGGAGGGCTAGTTTCATAGTTACATAAACAAAGTTAGTCATATATGTCTCGTTTCAACTTGTTCCTCACTTTGACCGGCGGTTAGACCGGTCCGAGCAAGTTTACACAATAAATAAAATTGGTGCATTTTAGATTATATTTTTCTTAATAAAAAAACTACTTTTTTGTCCTTGAATTGTTACTGAGTCAACGATTTAGTCTTTGAATGATAGGAAAATATGAATCAATCCCTCTATTTTACATCATCATCAATCTTTTGGTTCATGAATTGTAGGAAAATACGAATCAATCCCTGAATTTTACACTACCGTCAACCTTTTGGTTCCTGAATTGTAGGAAAATACGAATCAATCTCTGAATTTTTTTTACACTATCGTCAACCTTTTAGTCCCTGAATGTAGAAAAATACGAATCAATCCTTGAATTTGACACCACCGTCAACCTTTTGGTCCTTGAGCTGGTTCATGTTTTATTTACACCATCGTCAACTTTTTTGTCCTTGAATTGTAGAAAAATACAAATCAGTCCCTGAATTGTAGTAAAATACGAATCAGTCCTTGACCAAAAAGTTGACGGTGGTGTAAAATTCAGGGACTGATTCATATTTTTCTATAATTCAGAGATTAAATCGTTGACTCTAACAATTCAGGGACCAAAAAACAAGTTATCTCTTTTTGTTAATGGCACTATTCATAATAACTACATATTTTTAGGGGCAGTGAGGGAATTAAATTCCCAGTGCTATCCATTCTAACGGGAATGAAACGGTTGGATGAGCGAAGGATTGGTAGTGTCACTAATGGCGAGTGCTTCTTCTTCGCTTTCTTCCACTCTCTTGCTTCAAATCTCTCTTAATTTCCCTTCCCAAAATCAAAGAAGGCCATTCCATTCTTCTCTCCTATTCAATAGCGAAAGGGATTCTCTCATTCTGTGTTCTGCTAAGAAGAAAATCAGCTTTGTCGACCAAATTCTTGATTACATTGAAGGTATATAGACACATTGATTCTACTTGGATCTAAACATTTCGTTCTACCATGGAAATTTCCCGTTTTTTATGTTGGCATTTATTTGATTCTTTGTTCAATTTTAGGAGGCCCCAAATTAAGAAAATGGTATGGAGCTCCTGATCTTCTTCAGAAAGATGGACCAACAGAAGAAGATGAGGATGAATATCTCGGTAATATCAGTATTACATATTAATCTATCAATTTCTAAGAAGTAAGGACACTTCATTTTGATAGAGTGTTCAACACATGTCCGTGAGTATATCATAATTTTAAATTATTTTTTGTTACTCTGCCATAGCAAAAGATTGAAAAAGTTTGTCCTATATAACATACTAGGGGCTTGGCGTGCCTATGCATGTAACGTTGAATTGGTTTAAAGTTAAAGATTACATAAAATTTTTATATTATATGAGTAAGTTTGGGACCAATTTGAAATTTCCTGATACATTTGGGACTAATTAAAAATTTTGACTTAATGAGAATAAATATGGGTGATTTTATTTTTTTTTCTACATAAGAATGAACGTGGGGCAATTTTCTATGAACGTGGGGCAATTTTACATAAGTATAAGAACTAAATTAATTTATTTTAAAGACCGACTACGGGAAAGGGGTGGAGCCATATAATATAAGATATTATGAATATATTTATTTTTTTATGTTTTGTTCAAGATTTATAAATTTATGGTTTTCAATCCTTTTTTTGCCTACTATTAGAATTTTAATATATATATATATAGAGTCCGTGTTCTGTCCCATGTTTCTGTTAGTGGCTGTGCTTTATACATCAATGCTTATAGATATATGGGTTTTATTTAAATTTTTTTGTCTAACTTCATTGGTTAAAAAACAGAAGATGAAGTCAGAGATGCAGTGCTTGTAACAGATGGAGATAGTGAGATGGGTCAGGTCTGATAAGATTTTCCTTTCCTTCCTAATTTTCAAGATTTAGGTTACTTTATGTACATGAAACTTGGAAATTTTGATCAAGTTATATATGAATATTTGCATATTAGAATTTTAGAATTACAACAAGAGGAAAGAAAATCGTACTTTAGAACCTCATAAGTTTTTGGAGAAATTGAATTATTCCCCTGAACAAAAGCCTATTTATAAAATTATAAATTATAAAACGAAATGAAACACCTCCCTGAACTTTAAAATGTAACAAGATAACTCCCTAAATTAGTGGTTTGTATTTGGTGTTTAGGGGAGTATTTTGCTGCATTTTATAGTTAATCTACCAGTTTTGCAACAACACCTTGGTTTAGACAAGTGAAATGTAATATCTCCTACAATTTTTTGCAGGATTAATTGTATTGAACCACTTATATTAGTACAACTAGAAACTTATACACTTGGATCAACTTCTGGTATATAATTTTTTATTTTTGAAATATGGACTATATTTTCTTGTAGTGTTTGAATACAAAATCATGATCTACTTACTGGTAATAATTATGAATCTTGTTTGCTGAAGCAGATGGTGATACTGTCACTTATTGTGAAAAGAAATCGAGTGAAGGCACTGGTGAAGGATAAGAGGGTTGCACTTGAAGCCTTTGGAAGTTATGTTGAGGTGAGTGAAGTTAATATAAGAAACTACAAGTAGGTTGTATCATTATTAATTATGTGCTTGTTCCTATGTTTTGTATTACTTATTAATTACGAGATGCTTGTTTGTGAAGTCAATGGCTGGAGATACAAGCGATAAACGATTCCTCAGGAAAGCCTTGAAGGGCGTTCGTGCAATTATATGCCCAAATGTATGCATATTTTCCTTATATAGGCGTTTATAAGCTGTTTTTGCCTTTACTCAATTATATTTTTGGCCATTACAACTCAGATGAAACAATTAGACACTCAAATTACTATAACACAAACAACGATCAGAAAGGTATTGACAACTCAGAAGTCAAATACAGGTATTGATACACAAAATACACAATGATCAACAAATTTGTTTGCATTACTTAATGTTTTGACATATCAGTGGACGTAGAAATTCAAACCTTTTGTTATTACGGACCAAAAGACTTGAGAATGATTGTTTGACATAGTCTGTAGATAGTAGTGCCTTAAGAATGACACTTCGAGTTGGAATTGGGCTGCGTGAATTCAAAAGACTTTATTGATAGAGGCAAAATACATTTCAGTAATCTTAATTTTCTTAAAAGGGTTAGTCTCTAGATGTTGATTGGGGAATACTACCTGGTCTCCCCATAAAAAGAAAGGGATTTTACCATAGAAACGGGTATTCGTTGCCAATCTTCTCAAATAAAGCACAGCTTTTGTAGCTTAATTAATTTTTGGACATGAATTAGCTTGGCTACTGATGGTCTGATGTAAACAACATATAGTCATTTAAAGCAACTAAACTTTAGGGTGTCCTTGATTTTCTATTTCCTTCTTTCCCTTTTTGGCAGTAATGATGAGACTTAGCCTTACAAACAATTTTCTCAGGAACTGTCTGTATGTTTTTCATTCTGTGTCAGGAGGGTTTTCTATCTATTGTTGGGACTCTACAAGGGGTACAACATGTAATCCTCTTATCACAGGTACCTTTTTTCCTTTGTCTTGAGTAAACTTACATATAACTTGGTTCCTGAAAGATACATAAGTTGACAACTCAATCCCTAAAAGTCTAGTTTACACATTTTAGTCCTTGAAAGTTGTGGAGGTAATAAAATTTAATCGATTAAACCTATTTTTTAGGGACTAACTTTTAGGGACACAAGGACTAAAATGTATTAGATCCAGGACTTACAAGGATTCAAGAGTATAAACTAAATTTTTAGAGATTGAATTGTTAATTCGAGTATCTTTCAGGGATCAATTTATATGTTGAATTTTGTTTTTTGGTTTACACTTTACACAATGCATTCATTTCTAGGAAAAGTACAATCTTTGTCATGTTTTAACAATGTTACAGTTGTCTGTTTATAGAGGTAGAAGTGGCATTCAATCCCTGATGAAAAGTAATGCTAAGAAAATTGCTGAGCAAGATGAATCAGTACTTGTGAACTCAGGAATTCCTTACACCATAATTAGGGCTGGCCTATTACAAGATACTCCTGGCGGGAAGCAAGGTTTTAGCTTTGAAGAGGTACAAACATTGATGTTTTCTTTTAATGAACAGTAAGAATTGAAACTGAAGGAATGCTTCAAGGAATGATCAAAGTTAAGTTTAAATGCATAATGATTAATGAATATTGAAAGAATTGGCAAGTGCATACTTGCATGATTCATCCTACTTCACTTCAAATTAAAATCTACCATATTATATAAGTTTTGCAATATTCTGGTGTTTGTTGTGAGGTTTTTCAGCGACATATGAAGCAACTTTTTCTAAAGAGCCTATAGTATTATAATGTTGAGTTGCCAAAACATTAGAAGACATTAAAAAGAAAAGCGATTAATCATTGTTGCCGATGGTAGATACCTTAGTAACGCTTAGTTACCCAAAAAAAAATTATTGTTTCTAAACTTTTGTCCTCTATAATATGGCAGTTGCGACTACTGATTTGATAGGAATAGAACTGTTGAAGTACAAATCTGTTAAAGTAGTTAAAATATTCTTAATGGACAGTGGATTTATTCTCATTTTTCTGGCCCATCAATAATTTCTCTCTCACTCTTTCTCTATCACTTCATCTACTTTATCATACTCATACTTCAGTTTCTCCACTTCCTAATTTAACTTGTGCTGAATTCATTGGAGCAGGGTTGTGCAGGTAGAGGAAATCTTAGTAAAGAAGATGCTGCATTTGTGTGTGTTGAAGCATTGAATTGTGTGCCACAATCTGGATTCATATTTGAGGTGGTGAATGGGGATAACAAGGTTTCAGATTGGAAAGAATGCTTGAGTGGATTGATGGAAAAAGCAAATCAAAAGCCTCAATGAACTTTAACAACCACATAGATTGATGTACAACTATATTTATTGCTCATGCATGGGATGGGAGTAATGGTCTCAAAAGTCATGAGTAGAAAAGTTAGGGTCATTTTGCTTCAGCCCTTTTTTTATTTTCATTTTCATTAAAAATGGAGGATATGAATGAGTTTGGTGTAATTTAGTTGAAAACATTTTTTAGAAAAAATAAAAAAAATGTTAAAAAGACTCTTTCAGTATTTCTTTTATTACAAAATAATTAGTGGCAATTTTTAAAATTTTCGTCAAACTAAAATAAAATTTAGAGTCGTTTAAGTTCATTTAGTTTAAAAATAAATATGAAAGAGATTTTGATTTCATATAAGAAATAGAATTTTTAAATATTAAAAAACTTAAAGATAGAAACGGATTTTTAGAAATAAAATTAAAAGTTAAAGTTATTTAGCTAAGCTCAATACATCCCAATTTTTCTGCTCGTTGGCTTCAGACAAGAATCCAATGGAATACTTGAAGGTTATTACAGTTTTAAGGACAACTTAGGTGTGAATTAATTATAACTTCAGTAAAGGAATACTTCATTCCAATTATAACAAAAAAGTAAACATGTTAATTGTCACACGGACACGGACACAAATACGTCAAATTCTTAAAATTATGCGATACGACACGACATATATTAATGAAAATTTTAAAAATTACAATATTTATTCAAAATATATATCATATGTGTTACTATTTTATATTATTTGTCATGTTAAAATCACAAAAAATTAATTTTATATTTTGAAACTTATAAATGTGTTGTATAGGTGTCGGAAATCTAATATTCCTTTAGAAAGTAATTTGTAACAAAATATGAGAAGGTGTTTTTGTAATATTCTTTTGATAATCAGACCAATAACAGAGATAATAATGTGAGAGATTGACATGAGTGTGTGTACCTGTGATAAGACATGAATATATATATATATATATTCAAATGAAAGAGCTATGATTTTATTATAGTAATATATGTTAAGTTATTAGTAAGTGAAGTTATATTATCAATAATATATATTATCAATGGGCTAAAGGGTCTTATTTTGTAACAAGCCTCTTTCCAAAAAAAATAAAGAAATTAATCATAACCCACCAAATGATAATGAAGCAGGCAGAGCAATTGAATCAGTATCCAGCACATACTATTCCAGAAACTGGTATGATCTTTGAATTTCAAGCTTTGAGAATTTGATCAAATGATAACAAGGAATTACAATATCATCATCATCATAGTCCTTAAAATAATGTTATTTTTGGAGACTAGAAGGCTCAAGTCTAACATGAAGCAAACATGGAGATAGCCAGTGTCATGAGATTTCATCAATCAAATTCGAGTAAACATACTGTTTTATCAATCCTTGAAAGTCTAATTCACACAATTTAGTCATTGAAATCCATGGAGACAATACAATTGTAAGGCCAAAATGACTAAAATATATTAGATACATGACTTTCAGAAATTAAAGAGTGTAAATTAGACTTTCAAGAATTGAGGGGTTAATATCTTTCAGAGACTACTTTATATGTTTACTCATACAATTCAATAGAAAAATGTGAAAATGTAATTTCCATTGCCTAGTATGAAAGCTCAAACTCAGATTTCAGTGTTAGCTGTTTCTAATTCTCTTCTGGTTTACTTTTCCATCAGATTTCAGAGTCCCACTGGAGTCTCCTTCTGATGAAGCTTCTCTAGATTTGATACAAGAACTGGAAAGATCAGCATAGAGATCAACCACCCTTCTGATATTGTTATTCAGCTCCCGGATCAAACCCACGTTCCGGCTCAGATTATCCGGCATTTTTGATTCGTGGTTTTGATTAATCTCATTGATTAGCAGCCTGTTTTGGTCCAAAATGTCCTGAGCTTGCAATAAGTTCTTCTGAAATGCCTGAAAGGTTCTGCTGTCCACTTGGGCTGTTGTTGTGTTACCAAATTCTCCAAATAGATCACCTTCCATTCCAATATTTTACTTTACACTTTAAATATCAATGGGGCCTGCATTAATGGAAGTAGAAAATATGACCAAACAGAAGAAAGAGATTCCATGCAATAATCATCAAATATAGGTAAATGGCAACTAGATTACTCAATTACAAAGAGAAAAACTAATAAAAATTTTGGAATCATTACCAACATACTCTATTTAGAAAAAATTTAGAGTATGTTGGTAATAAAAATTCTGAAAAGTGTATCTAACATGCCTACTCATGTATCTAACATGCCTAATCATCAAAATCATGAGTAGGCATGTTAGATACACTTTTCAGAAGAATCCTGATCAAATTGTTCCATCACCAATTACTTGTGTTTTGCTATGAACATGAATTTTTAGCTATGAACATAGATACTGGCACGGGCACGACACATGTCATATGTGGTGATCTGTTCTATTTTTTTGTCGCCAACAAAAATAATTTTAAATTTTGAAACTTATAAACATGTGTCGAGCACTTGTCATTCTGTGTCCAATAACGACTCACTCAACATGAAGTGTCTTACTTTTTAGGTTTTTGGTATGTTGGGTTTACCTAAAAATCTCAGTGCACTTTTATCAAGCAAAGGGCAAGAAGGGTTTACATCAGGCAGAACAATTTTTTTTTTTTTTTTGTGACCCAAAAGCAAGACTCTTTTCCAAAAGGAAGAAACTATGTTTTTTCTTTAGCTGCTGCTTCCTTCAAGCTACTTCCCAAGAAGTAGGAATCCCAAAAAGCCAGTGAGATAAACCAACTTACATTGTTTTCTCAGAAAATAGAGTGTGTTAAATTCTGGTGAAGTGAAAGGAAAAAAGATTTTGAGGAGATGCAACTATGATATTACAAAGTAAAAATGCATAAAAAGAAAAAAAAAAACCATCAACCCAGAAAACTTAGAACTCACAAGCAGTCCAAAGAAATCATATAATAATAAATAAATAAGGAAACATACATCTTTAAATCCCTTAGAAGCATTTTATCATATTTACCTTGACCACATGGACCATCCCAGATGTAGCCTGTAGGAGAAAAAAAACTGGGAAATTTCCGGGAAAGTTGAATTTTCCGAGAAAGTTGGGGAAAAGGAAAATCGAATATCCGCCTCAGCGACGAGGCCCTGTAATCATGGAAAACACAGATTCAGAAAAAAAGAAAACAACCAAAAGAAAATAGAAATTATGAAGAACTCTCTCTCTCTCTCTCTTTCCTGAAAGATGAAAATTTTGAAATCCTAATATGCTTTATGCTCTAAGGAGACAGATTTTCTTGCTATGTGAACAGCATACGGATGTGGGGTTTGAAAGAAGAAGAAGAAGAAGGAGAAAGACGAAATCTTGGCCGTTGGATTGGGATTTGGATCTGTGGATTTGGAGGAATGGATGAGATTATAATTATCGCCTTGGGTCAGCAAAAAAATTACATACATACAGACACAGCTTTCTCAAATTTTGTCTAAGAAAAGAAAAAGAAATAAAGAAAATCTATTTTGGAAACATAAAATAAGATTACTTTTTTTTTTTGAGAAAAAATAAAATAAGATTACTTGCATCTTGGAGCCTTTTGCATTGTAATTATTGTATGGAATAGAATAATGTGCCATGATCAAGTTCAGGCACTTGGTGACTTGGAATTCATCTCTCAATGGATTGCTGCATAATTGCAATTATAAAATTTTATTTTTATAATATCAAACTATTTATTACTTATTCAACTCTATATTAATGTAATTTAAAAAACAATAAAAGTTTTGATTCTTGAATACATTAAAATGGTATCTAAATGTAACTAACCTATATCAAGTTTCCTATTGCCAAGATGATTTTTTAATGAAAAAGATTTGGCTAATTTTTTTCTTGAATATTGGTGATCAACTTTATCAATATTAAATATATATTTTCTCATTAACTATACAATCACATATTTTATCTTATTTCTAATAATAATAATAAACTTAATAATGAATATATAAAAAATTTTATTCAAATCCAATCCTTTACTAATACATTATATTTGAAGTATGTGCTAAATATACTTTTTTAAATACATCAATGATAAAAGCTTTAACACATCTGAATTCAATATATATATATATATATATATATATATAAACCCATAGAAAAAATGGTTAGAGAAAACAAATTAGAAGTCAAAAGTTATTGTGTTGTAACTTACAAGTTGTAATAAAATAGAAACCACTAGTACATACAAAATTGAGTCAAATAACATTTATGATAAACCACAATATAAAAGAAAGACAAATTGTATTTTTTATCTCTTATATTTTTTGGTAAGTTTTATTTTAATTCTTTGTTCATTTATTTTTGTAATTTTATTCCTATAAACTTTTCAAAAGTTTTTTTTTTCACTCTCAACTCGTCTCTACTACTTTTTTTTTTTTTTCTGTTGCACATTTTAAATTTCAAGTCACGTGCCAATTCAAAATACGTAAGCCGCTTTTCTCTTCTCCTCTTAACCCTAATACCGCCGCATCAAATTTTCTCATCTCCTCCCCCCTAAATTCTTCTTCTTCTTCTTCTTCTGTAGAAACGTTGTGAAGAACATTGACTACCAAGTCTTCTCCTCCTCCTCCTCCGTCGCTTCCCTAAACGACGCCATTTTGCTTGATCGTCAGACCTTCCGGCATGAGGGGTATTATTTCCGCTCAACTAGACCTTCGATACAAAGCTTAAAGGTGATTCTTGATTTTATGAGTTTCCATTTCAAGTTCAAATTTGTGAAATTTCATATCGTTTTTGTATTCAAATGTTTGTTGGTTGTTTTAGTGTTTCTCAGTGAATCCATTGCAAAATGATTACTCTTTATTTTTAAACTTATTTTAGGGTTTGATTTAACTTAATTTATTGACGATTTCAATTAGATAGAAGAGTAATTCATTTCATTTGAATATATATATATATAATCAATTTTGTTCATTTGATTTTGAAATCAATAGTTCACTTTTGAAACCAAACTTGATTGCTGATGATTTTAATTG